>BPLR01003572.1:0-71218 GCA_021605095.1 Caerostris extrusa | reverse complement strand
TTCTTTAAATGATTAATTTTAACTTTCAATCCTTTTATTAAAATAGTAGTCAATCAACGATTCTCACGTTGTCATGGTAACAAAAGGACGACTTTAAATATCCGCGACACTATCATTTTTCACTTTGGAAAGTAAAACAACACTTTTTATTTTTAAAAAAAAATCTTGTCCTTTCGTATTATTCTTCACACTTATCGTAATCCATAAGCACGGTGTCGTTTGCTTTATGTAAACTCTAATAAAAAGGCTGTTTTTCGAAGAGTGAAAAAAAAAAGTCGTTTTTGTCTCCTCCGGTCACCACAGGTGCTCAATCAAACGATTTTTTACTATTTCGTTGTCGCCTTCAATAAACCTTTCAGACGATTTATATAACTTAAAGAAACCCGATCGAAAATATCATTCCCTAAAAACACATCGTCTGCTAATAAGGTCATTTTTTTTAAAAAGATGGAAGTCAAAGTCTTTATTTTTTTCTTTTTTGTTATTGATCATTCTAATTATCTTTTGTTGAACATTTGCCAGATTTTAGAACAGGTTTTTTGATTAAGGGTTAAGAAAGTATTTTATTTCATAATTTTTTTTTTATTTCTTCTTTTTTATCGCTTCTTTTTTCCGGAGATAAAAACGGAATAAACGTAATAATTTAAGTTGAAGACGGTAATTCATTGATATAAATATGGTTCGTTTTTTGTTTTGAATTTCTTTGAAAATTAATGATATTTTTCATGGGTTTTTTTTTGAGGTAAATAAAAGAAAGGGAAAAAATAAAATATCGTATATTGAAATTTGAATAAGGTATTATTTTTATGCTTTGCAATATTTCAAAATAACAATAATAATATTAATAGGTGGAACAATGATTAATTTTTATATATATGACACAACATAAAAGTTAAAAATTTTCCTAACTTATTCAATAACACTTTTTAAGAAACGCAATTACGATGCAATAATATTAGTAAACAAGACTTATAACCTGAATTGTGTACTACCTTTTGTAAATTTATTTTGAAATTCTACATAGCCATTTAAATTTCATATTTAAATTTTTCATAATTTGATTCGTAATAAAAAATAAAAAAATATTGTGACGAACATTTTTGAGAAATAAATTCTTATAGAGCAATGAAATTTTACTTTAATTTATTTTAAAAACATTACTACATCACATACAAACAAGAAATATTTAAATTTAGTTTATAAAGGCGAAACAACACATTAATGCAGTATATAGTAAATATTAATCTAATATATTTTTAAAATATATTAGATTCATAATAATAAAATCAGTATCTTACTATAACTATTAATAAAAGAGTTTTTATTAAGGATTTTTCAAATTATTAAATAATTAAAAAAATTAAAATTCAGATTTTTATGTTTTAAACTTTTAACATTTTATGGCAATTTTTATTACTAAATTCGAAGAAGATTTTTTTTTTTATTGAACTGAATGTAATAAATATATAATTGAAAATATTTATTTCAATTGGCTAGTGCTCTGGCCTTTGGTACCACAGGCTTCAGGTTACAATCTTGGCGGTAGCATGGATGTTTGTGAGGATTCAGAATCCGCTTTTAAAGTGTAGGGCCCAGTGTTTTTAGCCCTTGTGTGCACAAAATTACCATAGAGCGACAAACCAAAAATCAATACCCTTAGATAAATAATAAACTCGAAAAAGACTTTCAGATAAAAATTTCGATAATAATATATATTTTCAAAGCAGTGACTACAATGCTCATGAAAATGGGAATCGAACTCTCATTCTCCTGTAATCTTGGTACATGCACAACCACTTGACCATGAATTAAATAAAATTATGATGTAAACAGGCAAAATGAAATGAAAATTGAATATTAATAATAAAAAGTCTATCATTCAAATAAATTTGATTACTATGCCTCAGAGGAAATTTATTTTATAAATAATCTGATATGATTGGTATCATTCCTAAATATTTTCGAAAAAAAAATAATAATAATAAAATTAAAAAAAAAACAATAAACAAATTTAAAAAAAAAAAATAAAAAAATGAAAAAATAATAATAATAATAAAAAATATCTATAATAAAAATAAAAATAAAAAAAGGAAAAAAGAAATCTGTCAAATTTTTTGTATGCCAGATAGTTTTGCAAAATATTTCTTTTCATCTGTATGTCACATTAAACTAAATAAATAAATAAAAGCAGAGAAAGAAAATACTTCTTAAATGTAAAACTAGCATTTAATTTTCAATTCTCGTTTTTACAAAAAAAAAAAAAAAGATTTAATTTTAAAAAAATCGTCTGTCTTACAGTTTAACTTCTGTAAAATTATTAAAGAAAAAAAAAAAAAAAAAAAAATGCGTACCAAACGAAAACATTACAAAAACTTTTAGAATAATTTCGTTCGAAATATAGAATTTATAGCTAAGTTTCTAGTTATAGGGTTCATAAATCAATAATTACATTTCGTGGAATAAAAGTTTAAAAAGTAACAAAAAAAAAAAATATCGTTTGCAAGAACTTTAAAAGAAGTATAAAAACAATTTATTTAAAAGAATGGTTCCTGGGTTATTCTAAAAGAATCCTGTAATTTTACCTGTCAATTGTTTTGTTTGAATTAATCATAATGATATTTGAATGATCTTGGGCCAGGTTTTTTATTTAAACTTTGATGGGTTCTTCCAATACTGTGAAGGAGAGTTAGATTCATTTTCTGAAATTTCGAACTTATTTTTCTTTTAGTTTTCTAACAATTCTCATAAATTATATCAGGGCAGGAAATCGGATGAATTATGGGTAATTGATAATCGCGAGTAAACAAGAACCTTAAATTTATTTTTCTTCTATGGCATCGGTGTTATTTATGATGCTTATTCAATTTTATCGTTTTCAATTTATTTTGAGATTGAGATAAAATATTTATGTTAATATTTGATTCTAATATTTGCAAATAACACAATTTTTATTTGTAATACAATATACTTTTTATAAACGTTTAGGAAACAATATTTATCATTTGAAATTAAAGAAATTTGATAATTATTTTATTAAGGAATTGCAATTGCGACAATTCTTCATTTAATTATGTTTTAAAGATTATATTTATGTAATTCTTGTTGACTAATTAAAATTGAATGTCAGAAATTAAACAACTTTATTTTTACTGTTTATAAATGAACCTATTTATTATTATAGATATTATTATTATATTATTGTAATGATAATAATTAAATAATAATTTCTATTTATTTATTATTATATTTTGAGAAATTATTATTATTATTATTATTATTATTAGAAATATTGCATAAAATTACACTGAATTAAGTACAATTAATAAATATGAATAAAAATTTAATATTTATTTTTCAGTAAAAGAGTTTTCCTACCAGTTTGTAGCATCAAATAAATAAATAAAAATTAAGATTACATACTATTTGTAAAAAATTTCTCTGTTAAAAATCAAAATTAAAACTTATTGTTTTTTTAATTGATTAAAAGCTTAATAAAAGTAAAATTATTTAAAGCTAAAAGCTATAATTTTGTCGCTATTAATTTTATTAAATGCTATTTTTCCTTTTCAATAAAAAAACAAATAATTATTTATAAGTAAGCCCTATTAAAAAATGAGTACATTATTTTATGTTAGTTAGTATAAAGATAACGTTAACGATTTATAATGTAACGACAAATTAAGCGATAATTTTATATGAGTTAAACTATTAATAATGAATTGTTTTTCTTGGATATGTTTTTAATAAACATTGAAGATTTCTGAGGACATTGAAAAATCTGTAGGTGACCATTTTGTCACTTTACAAACGGTTCTAATCTTAAAAGCAAAATTACTTTCGAACGAATAAAATTATAGTATTGAAAATAAAGTCTATAAATAATAAAATCGTCATGTTATTGTTGAGCGTCTAGCTTAGAGACTTTGAAATAGATTTTATTTTTAAAAATTACAATATTTATTACTGTAGACATTACAGAGAAAAGCTTAGTGAAAAAATTGTAAGCGGTTGATCCACTATGCAGGTTACTCTTAAAATTTAAATTCAATTTCAGAACAAAACGCATGACAATAATCTTAAAAATAAAAACCTACAGAATTGCAAATGATTTTCTTTTGAAAAAACTCCTTTCACTCTGAAATAAAATTGTTTTTTGCTTTCGCCAGACAATCTTTTAGAAGAATTTAATTATATAATTATGAGCTAGTGAAATAAATTTAAATAAATATTATGTATAAAAAAAAAAACTTGTGAAAGAAATTTAAAAAGTGAAAATGGTCAAGAACATGAAAATAGAAAGTGATGAAAGACACGAAAAACCTCGCTAAACAATACAAATAATTTTATGGGAAAAAAAAAAAATGAAATACAAAAATGTATATCAATTTAGTATAAAATGTCTTCAATTTAATATAAAATGAACATTTACTATATATATGCCGTTCATTTAATTAGAAGATCTAAGTGCAAATAACACGGTCATCATAAATATGTCTAACTCTGCAATTCTCCAGAGCTGTGAAATAACAATATATACGAATTAAAACATGAGGTTGTAATTTATTAGAAAGCATCAATGAGTCGGGAAAGTTAACAGACAGCTTGAATAGTGAATGTTCACAATTAACCAGTTACAGTAATTCTAACTAAGATTGTTGCGAAATTCTTTTTTGTCTGGTGAATGAAATGACCGCAGTTAATGAATTTCTAGATTGCTTTTGGTCTACCGGAGTTCTGTATGGTTTCAGCATGGTGGTGCCTCTGTATATCATGTGTCATTGGGAAAATTTTTAAAAATATAATAATCATTTAGGAGTTAATGTAAAATGGCCCTCGAGATCACCTGATCTAACTCTACAGAAATTTTCTTGTAGCGTTACCTGTAAGACAGCTCGCATTCACGCAATGTTAACGATCGGCAAGATTGGATTATCCTAGTATGCAAACATGTATTTGAAACTGCAAATATGTAATTACACAGGCAGCGTGAAAATTGAATGTTTGCAATTAACTTGATATAGTTATGCTCATTGAGAGTATTGTGAAATTATTTTTCTGTCTGGGGAATGAATTGGGAGGAACTGTCGGGAACAGTTAATGAATTACTAGATGGTTTTTAGTCTCCAGGAATTCTATGTGGTTTCAGCATGGTAGTGTCTCTCTATATCATACAACGGTTTATATGAATTTAGTATGGTGATGCCTCACTATATCATGTGTCATTGGGAAACTTTTGATGAAAAATTTTAAAAATAAAATCATCGTTTATTGAGTTAAAATAAAATGGCCTCCAAGATCACCTGATCTAACTCCACAGAAATTTTTTGTAGCTTTACCTATAATGCTAAATATACAACTCGCATTCATACAATGTTAACGATGTGCAAGATTAGATTATCCAAGTATGCAAATATGTAACTGAAACTGCAAATATATAATTACACAGACAGCGTGAAAATTGAAGGTATACATTGAAGGAAATATAGATAGAAAATTGAAGGAATAGTTAACCTCGTATAGTTATGCTAACTAAGAGTATTGTGGAATTCTTTTCCGGTCTGGGAATGAAATGGCCACATTTAATGAATTTCCAGATGGCTTTGGTCTACCGAAGTTCTATGTAATTTCAGCATGATGGGGCCTTCTATATCCTGCTACGACATTGGAAAATTTTTTGATGTATAAATTTTTAAATAAAATAATTGCTTAGGAAGGTAATATGAAATGGCCAAAGATCTCCTAATTTAACTCCTCTGGAATTTTTCTTGTAGCGTTACCTATAAAATTAGATATACAGCTCGCATTCATGCCATGCTAACGATCAGCAAGAATATATTATCCAAGTATGCAAATATGCAATTACACAGACAGCGTGAAACTTGAATGTTTTCTGTTAACCTCATATAGTTATTCTAACTAAGAGTATTGTGAAATTCTTTATGTGTTCGGGAATGAAATGGCCGCCGTTAATGAATTTCTAGATGGCTATTGGTCTACCAGAATTCTGTGTGGATTTAGTATGGTGGTCCTCTCTATATAATGCGTCATTGGGGACCTTTTTGATGTAAAATATTAAAAATTATATCATCATTTAGTGAGTTAATGGGATATGGCTTCCGAGATCACCTGATCTAACTCTACTGGAATTTTCCTCGTAGCTCTACCTATAAGATTAGAGATACAGCTCGCATTCATGTAATGATAACGATCTGCAAGAATAGATTATCCAAGTATGCAAATATGTAATTGAAATGCTACAGGACGGTCAACAAAAAGTTATATCCCAAAACCGATATTTATTTTTGTCAGCTTTAGTTGATCAATTACAGTAGATTCTACTCGAAATATGTGTAATAATTCAATTCAATTACTTATATTTGTTATGTAGTGCTGTTATAAAAGTTGCTTATTAAAGTTAATTAAATAATTCACATTTGTCTTAAAATAATTCAATTCTTTTATCCTTTTGCGATGGTGATTGGATGTTACTGCAAGATTTACATCAGGGGTAAATCGCCTTGAACATTTTTGCGGCTCGTGAGATTTATTACACTTTTAAAAATATATTTGTTTTATAATGGCCAAAGCAGTGAAAACTAGTGCATTAAAAAAAAACACCTTATGTGTTCTTCCATATATTCTAGATTAAGAGAAAAAAAATTAACTTAAAACTAATGATTTTAAAATAATATTTTTGCACAAACAAATATCGCACTAGCAAAATAAATACTTTTTTTAATGATTTCAATTTTTTAATTTCACTTATATTTATGTATTTTTATATTTCATTTGTGTTACATATTTCTTTAGAATGTCCGTTTAGTATCATTATTATTATATTACCTATGTTCACATGTGAAAATAATAATAGCAAACACAAAAATAATAACTCATACTGTTTTAATTTATCACTATAAAAAATGTCTATAGTGTGTCTAAATCTAATATGGAGATGTATAATTTTTATATGGGGCCCGCAGAGTTAGGATGCTTTTTCAAAGTGGCTCATGAAATCATTTGGGTTGGCCACCCCCTGATTTACACTTTAGGGCTTCCAATTGTATTACCAATGCATGTAGAGGAATTAAATCAGATACGCTTTATACTTCTGTAACTTTTTTTTTCTCTATCGATCCTAGTTTTCGAGATAAGATCATCTTGGAAGAGAGCGTGGCGATTCGTTTCAGAAGATAGCGCAAGGCCACTTTTATTATAGATAAGTAGTAAGTAATTTTGAATCGTAGTAAGTAGTATTTAATTCGAAGTAACTTTTGCTGTATAAAGATGTAGCTTTACATCTTGCTGTTCTCCTCCCATACCCATCTGCTTCATCTATTTAGTTCCCTATCAGAAAGAATTATCATTATACACTATGTTTCCTTCTAAGTAATTTAGAAGCGATATAGAATAGAAGATAGCGTTAAAAGTTAAATAATAACAGATAAATTATAGGAGAGGTATACTTCCAAGATCAGTTAGCAAAAATACTTCGGAAATTAAAGAATTCGGGAAATTTTGACGCATTATTTAGGCTCAGTTAGAAAACAACGAATATTCAAAAGATAAAAACAAACATAAGATAAAATATTAATACAATCATTATTTAAATTCCTTGCCTTTCCTTATATAATATACAAAAGTTTTACTCCTATATAATTATTATTTTTTTCTGATAAACACTCAGGAGCCAAAACATTATGACCACCCCTACATTTTGCAATGAACTCACCTCGATGATGTGGAAGGTACGTGATCAGGTGGAAGTGGTATTTAACTGCTGCTGGAGAGTCTGAAGAATCATTCTTTCACTTACTTCTGTGTGTGATGGGAAAGGCTGCGGATCTAAGCGACTTTGATAGAGGGCAGATTGTAATGGCTCGAAGGCTCGGAACAAGTATTTCCGAAACTGCACGACTCGTGGGTTGTTCGCGATCTACAGTTGTTAGTACTCATGCAAAGTGGATGGATGACGGTGAAACCAGCAGTAGACGACATAGTGTTGGACGTTTACACGCTATCAAAGAAAAAGGTCGTCGGAACTGTCTCGCATGGTGAAGCAAAACCGGAGTCGGACAGTGGCTCCGCTCAGTGGACAGCCCAATACAGCCCATGCAGGGCCAAGTAGAATAGTATCGGAGCACACTGTTCAGCGGACACTGTTGGATATGGGGTTACGCAGCAAACGTCCCACTCGTGTGCCTTTGCTGACCAAGCGTCATCGCCAACTGCGCCTGCGCTGGGCCTGGGAACATCGTGACCGGTCCATGGATCAGTGGGAGAGAGTTGCCTGGTCAGATGAATCACTGTTTATCATTCATCACGCCGATGGCCGTGTCAGGATACGCCGTCTTCCAGGCGAACAGTTGCTCCCCTCAATGTACAGTAGGTCATACACAGGCCGGTGGTGGCGGTATTATGCTTTGGGGGACGTTCTCTTGGGCGTCTCTGGGACCCGTGGTTGGGGTAGAGCAGACCATGAATGCCACAGGGTATCTGAACACAATTGGACCAGTTGCACTCTTACATGGGCTCTGTTTTTCCAGCTGGAAATGGAATGTTCCAACAGGACAACGCCCCTTGTCACAAAGGCTAAAATTGTATCGGAGTGGTTCCAGAAACATGATGCTGAATTCCAGTTAATGTCCTGGCCGCCTAACTCACCGGATCCCAATCCGATAGACCACATTTGGGATGTCTTGGGACGGCAGCTTAGAGTTCAAAGACCACCAATTCGCAATATCTCAGATTGGCGTGACCGTTGCTTAAACATCTGGTACAATCTGTCTCCAGCCATCTACCAAGGACTTGTGGCATCCATGCCAAGGCGGGTTGAAGCTGTGTTGCGCGCCAAAGGTGGGCCAACTCGTTATTGACAGGTGGTCATAATGTTTTGGCTCTTAAGTGTATGTGATAATCAAATTTCGTTGTTATATATGTGGCAGACTTGTAAACTTGGAATTAAAATTCACAATATACTTACTTTGGACTTGATGGCCGAGTGACTAGCGCTCTGGAAATTCGGTGCCACAGGTTTCGCGTACGGGTCCCGGCGGTGCCATGTATGTTTGTATCGGTTCGAAATCCATTTAAACCGTAGATCCCAATCTGATATGACTACTACTACTACACCACACCACATCACTGTGTCTAGAGCTGAGTTACTCCTATACAGTTTGGGAATGATGTGGGTGTGAAGAAGTCTGTTGGGCTTGTGACGCTCTACGATCCTATTAGACCGGGCCCTACGGATTAAAGGGATTCGAACCATTACAAGCATCCATGGCATAACTGGAATTCGAACCCGATACATGTGGCAACGAGCGCCAGACACTTGGCCATTAGGTCCTAGTTTAATAATACTGTAGAGCTTTGGGTATAAGGCGGACAACCCTACCCATAAAAAATACATCTCCTGTCTCGAAATCTGCAGACGGCTTTGCTCCCCTTCCCCACGGGGTGATGCGCCAATCAAGGAGATATATTTAATTTATTTATTATATAGTGAAATTCCATTTATCATTCTTGGATAAAAATGTTTTGTGATGAACTATCACTGCTAAGGTTCGTTTTCGTGCACTATCCATTCAAATATGACTCCAATTTGACTTTTTCATAATTTAATTTTAACACAACAACGCCTGACAACACATAACATATCTGACATATAAATCTATAAAAATCTATATAGTAATATCTATATATAATCTAATAATATCAATATAATAATATCTATACATAATCTAATAATATCAATGTAATAATATCTATATATAATATACACTGACTACAATAAGTATTTGGACGCCTATGCAAATGACGATATCTGCGGTCCTGAGGTACGTCACGGACTCCGCCATATATCGTGTAGAAAACAGCATCGGCATTAGTCGCATGCAAGATGCCGCGCAGTTCCGGAGCTCTCGGATTTCGAGAAAGGTATAATTATCAGGTATCACAAATGTGGCCGATCCTTAAGGGACATATCTAGCGATCTGAAGTACCCAAAATCGACAGTGGCCCTATGTGATTAAGAAGTGGAAGGTGAGCGGTGATTGTCGGAATGTGCCCCGAGTCGAAACTGGGAGATAGAGACCGACGAGGGCTCACCAGAGAAATTCGGAAGAACCGCACCAACCATTGGCCCTCATAGGAGTTTCAACAGGCATCGGGAGTATTGTTTCAATGAATACCATCCGTAATAAGCACATCTGCATGGTTTTCATGGTCGTGCTGTTGCCCGCAAGCCTTTAATCACAAAGAACCTCGCTGCTCGGTTATAAAGCACGAAATTGGACAGTAGATCAGTGAAACAATTCTTTGGAGTGACGAATCAAGGTTCACCCTTTACCGTTCGGATGGCAGGGGTCTGGGTCTGGCGTCTGCCTGAAGAACGTCTCCTGCCAGAATGCATTGTACCAACAGTCAAGTTCGGCGGATGGAATTATGGTCTGGGGGCGTTTTCTCCTGGTATGGACTGGGACCCTTGGTCCCCATTCATGGTAAGCTCAAAGCCGATGCCTACTGCACTGTTTTGGATGACAATGTGCTTCTTACGTTGTGGCAGGACCCCTGTTACTTTCGGGACGACAATGCCAGTTGTCATGTTTCGACTTAACCAAAGCTTGGTATGGTGCCAATGGAGTTCATCGAATGGACAGAGCCCAGATCTCAACCTATCGAGAACCTCTGGGACGTTGCATCGCCGAATTCAGGGTGCACTACCCGTCCAAAATCGGTGAAGGAACTTCTATGTCTTCTCCAAGCCGAGTGGAAGAAAATACCACTAGCTCTCATACAAAGACTTTTGGAAAGTATGTTCCGGAGGGTTCACACGCTGTACTGCCTCTCGTGGAGGCTCTAGCAATATTGATTTGAATAATGTTCGTTTTCTTTTCTATCACAGGTGTCCAAATACTTATTGGTAGTCAGTGTATAATCTACTATCCATTTATAATCTAATTTCCGAATCGGCTTATACCGATTAAAAATGAGGCCTTACCTTATCAATGACAATGCCAATTCCAATCTGATGAATTCCCCCATCGGATAGGGAAAATAAGAGTTATGGTTTTCCTCGTTTCCCTCTTGTATATGTATATATATATATATATATATATATATATATATATATATATATATATATATATATATATATATATTAAAAACGTATTTGTAAAATATATATATTTTCCAGAAGAGATTTGAAAACTCTATAGTGATGATATTCGTAATTTTAATTACTTTAATATCTTTTACTCATAGAATAATAAACATTTTAAATCAAATTTCCAAATCCCCAATCCCCAATTTCAAACTGCATGTTTTTTATAATTAAAAAAACGAATGTTTCAATTGTTTTTAATTTAAATTTGTAGCCTTGCTTCCTCCTACACACTGGCAAGCCCCTGTGGCGTTCAGGAGAAATGATCAGTAGGCTTCGAGACACTCCCCTGAGTGGAAGTAAGCGCAACCACTCATTTCTGTTGAAAAACTCTTAGTTTACAGTTTTTTCATCCCAGAGGAAATATATTTAAAGCAAATCTGTGCATTAGTTTCGGCCGAGTTTCGGGTTTTTGCTTAGAAGTGGAGTCCTTCCACAAATCTACGATTATCTGTCATTAAATTGTTAAATATGATATGTCTCTAATTTATATGTGTGGTGTTTGTGCGTGTGTCAATGAAGCTGGGAGTTCTCCAACCTGTGCCTTGAGAATCTCGACCCATGGTTGGCCATACTGCACACTAATTATAAGGCAATTATTTAAGAATTATTACATAAATAAAGCATTGTGTTGTTAACTTAAATTCAGGGTATATTTTATTACTTATATATGTATAGATATTTAGTAACTCGAATGTTGATCTTTTATCCATCTTAGAAATATCTAAAACAACTTCATTGTTTCTTTTTTTAAACAAATTAAAAGGCGGCAAAAATTTTACAAAAATTTCTATGAGAAGTACAAATCTACTTTTATAGCAAGATCGAGAATATTTTGTTTTTCTTAAAGCAAGTAATATTTCGCTTAAAAATAAATGTATAAATATATGGTTATTTCTAGTTACAGTTTATCAAAATAAATGTTATCAATATCCATGAAAATATTTCAGTATAAGCAAATAATAAATGAATTTAATTTCAAAAATAAAATTTAATTTTTATGAGTTAAAATTATCATTTAATGAAAAATAAATTCATTTTTCTGTATTAAAACAATAAACAATTTATCTTGCTGTACGCAAATATAAATAAAATTATCGTATGAAGTATTTTTAATATATTTTTAAATCCTTTCATTAAAAAAAACATGCTATTGAAAATAGTTTTTATCCCATTAAAAGATCCTTGTTGAATTTAATTTTGGGTCGACTGAATATTATGAAAGCAAAACCAGTCCAGAAATTTAAGGAAAGCAGTTTATTACTAAAAATAAATCAATGGTAGTCATATTACTACTTCCGATATTAAGTTTACCTTGATTTTCCTTAATGTGCTATCGACCGGCAATATCGTTTTTGGAATATACACTCGTGTCCATTATTAAGGAGAATTCAAATCACACAGAAATTGAACTCTAAAATAAAAATTTCACCTGTAGAATACTCACACACATCTTGAAGAAGAATATGCAAATTGCAGGAAACCACCAGATGGCGCGGATAGTACGTCACAATGACGAGAGGGTAAGAGAGGGTGCATATAGGAATGGTGGCAAAGAAGTAAAATTGTTCACAAGCGCTTTAAAAAGCCTTTCAGTGTAATAACCGCATAGTTATGGCCCAAAGGAAGCATTTGGATGATTTTTTACGTGGTAGAATTATCGGACGACTGGAATGTGGACGTACACGGCTGGAAGTATCCGAGGAACTAGGAATCGCCCAGAGTGTCATCTCCAGGCTTTGGCAACGATTCCAAGATGATGGTAATGTGAGTAGATGTTACAGCACAGGTCGCCCCGAGTTACAACGCCGAATGAGGACCGGTATTTAGCAGTTACTGCCAAAAGAAACAGACGGAGCACAGCATCAGACCTGTCTCGTCAGCTCTCTTCAGCTACCGGTACGACAGTTTCAAGGCAGATCGTGTACAGACGCTTAGGGCACATTGGTCTATATGCTCGTAGGCCTGTCAGAGGTGTTCCACTTTACCGCAACTCACTGTCGCCTGCGATTAACCTGGAGTAGAGAGCATGCATTGTGGACACCGCAACAGTGGCCTTGTGTGATGTTTTCCGACGAGTCCAGGTTTAGTTTACAGTCTGATTCTCGCCGGACTTTCATATGGAGAGCGCCAGGTACCCGTTACCACCAAGAGAACACCATTGAACGACACCGTTACGGTGGTGCAGGATGGCTCTTTTGGGGGAGGAATTATTCTTGGTTCCAGAACTGACCTGCATGTTCAGAGTGTAACGATGACAGGCCACATCTATCGGGATGTCATTCTGGAACAACATGTACGCTTGTTTCGGGGCGCCATGGGTGCTGAATTTCTGTTTATGGATGACAACGCCCGTCCTCACCATGCAAACATTGTAGACGAATGCCTTCAATTGGAGGATATCACCCGTATGGATTGGCCAGCATACTCACCGGACTAGAATCCAATAGAGCATGTGTGAGATATGCTTGGCCGACGCATGTGGGAATATGCATGTCAACCCTCCCCACCTGTCAACCGGAACTTCGGAGGGCATTGCTTGATGAGTGGTGTAATATTCCCCAAGATCAGATTGATAATTTGATACTCAGCATGCCTAGGCGTTGTAAGGCCTGTTTTGCATCGTCCGGGAGACATACTCCATATTAACCATCATACTAACCAGGTTATACTGTTTTTTGTAAATAGGTTCTTTTTTGAAATTTGCTCCAGGAGTAAAAATCGCAATTTTATTAATTATGTCAAACATATAGCATCTTTTTTGCTCTTTACCTTTTGTTTAATAAATAGACTTTACAAATAAGTCAAATTTGTTTTGCTTCTGTCTCTTTCTTTGCCTGAACTTCATTATCCTTAATTTATGGACATGAGTGTAACAGCCCTTTTGGGAATGGGTTCTGATATGTGCTACAGCTTTCTTGAGTTCCGGTTGGCCGTTAAGTCTTTTCAAACTAAAATTACGAAAAGTTCCGATTTCTGAAGGATAAAAAATAACTATTCGGTACTTGCACTTTTATTATTCGTAGCATTCCTTTTTAAATGCCAGATTATGATAAATGTGGTGTCATATTATGAGTTACTTGTATATTGCTGATAACTAACAAAAGGATTCATAAACTTAATAACTTCACAATAAATTTTGTATAATGTAGAGACAGATAAAATGATGCATTATTTATTTAGGAAATGGTAAAAACCATTTTTATAAGTTGTGAATGAAATGCATTACAATGTAATAAAGAAAAAATCCAGTCAATTTTAATTGAAACGTCCACTGTGAAGTACGTAAATTAATTTTGTTTTGTATATTGCTTATTCACATATATGTAAAATAGATATAGAAATATACTTCCTCGCAGCTATAAATACATTGCCACTACATTAATCATAAAAATGCATATATATCAATATTCTCGAATGCGAGAAGATTTCCCATTTACATGTCGCAGAGATGCAACTTTTTTTCTTTTTAAATCTTTTCCTCCCTTCTTTAAGTTTCAAGTAATTTCAATAAACTATTACGAAACAAAAAATTAATATTCTAATAAGAAAGAAAATATGTAATGTACTTTTACTAATTTCTACCATTACATTTCCCCTTTACAATATCGATTGAATGTAACTTACACATTATTTAATTTTCATCAAAAAGAAAAAAAAAAAAATGAATCAAGTCAGTAAAATAAAATTCTTAAAAATAAATAATTATTTAATAAATTCTTTCTAACATAAAAAATATTCTTTATAAATTTCTTTTATAATAAAAAATTTTTTAATGAAAGCATAAAATTTTTTCTAATTGTTCTTTTCAAGAATTCTTTTCTAATTATTTTTTTCATAATTTTTTTAACGAAAATTCTTTATTTTTTAATTTAGAAATCTTTACTATTTCACTTTTGAAATGGCATATTTTCTTAGTAAATATTACTCTAGAATATTTACCAACTTGGAACAGATATATAACTGTTAAATAAAAAAAATTATTAATAAATTTTTTATTTATTTCCTTCTTTTGCTCTGTATTCCTTTCAATGAGACTCCATTCAAAAAAATCAGTCTTCGTAACAAAAAATCCAGACGATTTTCGAATATTGCCAGATGTCGATCAAAAACAAAAAAAAGTTATAATAAAAATTGAAATATGTAATGCACTTATATAATATACTTATTCAACCATTATATTTCTCCTTTACAATATTCGTTAAACGTAACTTACACATTATTTAATTTTCATCAGAAAAAAATGAAACAATAAAATTAAGTAATTCTTTAATAAATTCAATATAACAAAAAAAAAAAAAAAACTTAACAAAAATTATTTTAATACTATAATATTCTTTTAATAAAAAAAATTTAAAATTATTTTCTAATTATTCTTTTTAAAGAATTCTTTTTTATTAATATTTTTATAAGAATTTTCCTTGTATTTTTAATTTAAAAATGTGTACCATTTCACTTTTGAAATCACATATTTGATTAGTAAATATTATTTTAAAATACATGTCAATCAGATAAAGATATATTACTGTTAAATAAAAAAAAAGTTTTCTTGATAAATTTTTATTTATTTTCTTCTTTTCCTCTGTATTCCTTTCAATTAGACTCGATTGAAAAAATCGTTCTTCGGAACAAAAAGCCAGACGATTCTGGACTTTTGCCAGGTGTCTATGACGTCTGGGTTTCTTATAAATTCTACGCCTAAATAAATAAATAAATGAAAAAGGTGCTAAGCCTAATGATACGAAGTCAAATGCACTTTGACAGGTGAAACCATTTTTACAGAAACTCCTCGATTAAGTTTCTTTGAAAAGAATTTTTAAAAAAAAAAAAAGGAACACTGCAATGGAATTTTTTTTTAAAAAGAAAGGTTTTTTGTGTGAATTTATTTTTAAATTAATTTTTTTTCATAATTTTTTCATTATTATAATTTCATAATTTTTTTTTTTTTTTTAATTAATTTTAATGTAATTTTCTACAATACATTTTTAATGGTAGGACAACGTATGCCGGTAAATGAATTATGGAATTATAATAATTGATGAATGGATTTATAATAATTGATGAAGGAATTTATAACAGTTTATAAATGAATTTATAATAATTGATGAATGAATTTATAATAAATGATTATTTATAATAATTGATGAATGAATTTATAATAATAAATGAATGAATTTATAATAATTGATGAATGAATAATTTGATAATAATTTATAATAATTGATGAATGAATTTATAATAATTGATGATTGAATTTATAATAATTGATGAATGAATTTATAATAAGTGATGATTGAATTTATAATAAATGATGAATGAATAATTAATTTATAATAATTGATAATTTATAATAATTGATGAATGAATTTATAATAATTGATGAATGAATTTATAATAATTGATGATTGAATTTATAATAATTGATGAATGAATTTATAATAATTGATGAATGAATTTTATAAAATAGTTGATGAATGAATTTATAATAATTTATAAGAAATTTATAATAATTGATGAATGAATAATAAATATAATAAATAATAATTGATGAATGAATGAATTTATAATAATTAATGCAATAACTGAAATTTATAATAATTGATGAATGAATTTATAATAATTGATGAATGAATTTATAATAATTAATGCATTTATAATAAATGAATTTTATAATAATTGATGAATGAATTTATAATAATTGATTAATGAATTTATAATAATTGATGATTGAATTTATAATAAATGATGAATGAATTTATAATAATTGATGATTGAAATTATAATAAATGATGAATGAATTTATAATAATTGATGAATGAATTTATAATAATTGATGAATGAATTTATAATAATTGATGAATGAATTTATAATAAATGATGAATGAATTTATAATAATTAATGCATGAATTTATAATAAATAAATGATGAATGAATTTATAATAATTGATGAATGAATTTATAATGATTGATGAATGAATTTATAATAATTGATGATTGAATTTATAATAAATGATGAATGAATTTATAATAATTGATGAATGAATTTATAATAATTGATGTGATTGAATTTATAATAAAGGATGATTGAATTTATAATAATTGATGAATGAATTTATAATAATTGATGATTGAATTTATAATAAATGATGAATGAATTTATAATAATTTATTAGTGAAGTTATAATAATTGATGAATGAATTTATAAGTGAATTTATAATAATTGATGAATGAATTTATAATAATTGATGAAATGAATTTATAATAATTGATGAATGAATTTATAATAATTGATGAATGAATTTATAATAATTGATGATTGAATTTATAATAAATGATGAATAATGAAATTATAATGAATAAATTAAGAAATTTACGAAAAATTTAACAACGATAAAAATTTTAAAACAATATCTTGTTAATACAATATTCTATTTTATGACAATATCTCAAAACTAAAGATTTTAAAATTTAAAACAATATCTTGTTATTACAATATTCTATTTTAAGACAATATCTCAAAAATATCTGCAATTCGAAGACTTTTACTGATATTTATGTTTATAAAATTTGTTATTTGCCTTTTTTTCTAAATAATTTAGATTATTTTTAAGAAGAAAATTTTAACAATTTTAGGTACTCATATATATCGATAAAGTGATATTACAGTTTTGATTTAAATATCAAAACTCTTTACCTTCATTTCAGACAAATTTCTTCATATTTTTTTTTTTAATATAAATTTTATTAAGTGATTGATAAAATTCTGTAAGTAAATGTAAATAAGTTGTTATCCAAAAATACAAATTTAAATGTCGTAAAAATTAGACTGTTTTGCTTTTTCATTCTTGAGAACTTAGTAGATAGAGCATTGATTTCTGATTTGAGAGATATCAGTTCTTAACGCGAGAAACGATACCGAACAATTAATTCTTGTGTTTTCGCTGGAGCAATAATTACGATAAATCTGCAAATTTAAAAATTCTTTGATTATTTCGAGGATGTTTGAGAAGAGGACAAACACTCCATATGCCGTGCTTGCTATATTATGTTCAAATTACCATAGAACAATACGAGTGCATGGTAGTGTGGCATGACCACAATGTTGCAATGTTCACCTAATACTGAATCTTCTGCAAATCTGCAATCTCAATCACATATCAGATCTCAGATCAATGGGATTACAAAAACAACAAAGCATTTTCTTGTACTGATACAAGTCGAAAACATGTTAAGATGTTTCTTAATATACAGGGTGATTATAATTAAAGTCTGACTTTCTAAATGCTGTAAAAAAAAAACCACTCGTCACAAGGAGTTCAAATTTGAACTGAAGATACTTGAAGAAACAGGAAACGATACTGCTTTAAAAAAAGCTCCAAAGTGTATGAACAGATGGCGCTGTAAGCGGCATAAAGAAAGGGAATTTGGCTGCCAGCGATTTTTTGAATCGAAATTACAACGTATTAGGCATGAGTTGCACATTTAGCCAACTGTAGCGTTCCATGTGCTTGATTGTTTCGGTTTTTTGACTGAAAAAATGACTTACAAGTCATTCAACAGTTGTGACACCGTTAGTGGAAAGGCCATCCACCACGGCAAGGTCATACCAAATTGGATGGGAAAAATCAGTGGAACTTTTTTTTGATGCCGTACCATTTCCCCCTTCTACAAATATCTTCAGTTCAAAATTTAATTCATTGTGACGAGTGGTTCTTTATTACAGCATTTTGAAAGTGGGACTTTAATTATAATCATCCTGTATTTAGATTTCAATTAATCTGTCGTTTTCTTATCGTTAATTTCCTTATTGTCACCCCGGATCTCTTTTATAAGGCATCATTTTTTTTAATTGAGCTTTATTAAATATACATCAAATGATTGACGTTGATATAAAGATGCAATCAATAATCTCGCAAAATTAATTGATGCAATGAATTTAAATTTATAATATGTTTAAGTATTTTTTTAATTAAATTTTTATCTTTATGCAGTACTTCTTAGTTTTAACGTTATGTTATTTTTATGTATTTGAATCAAATGAGTGCAATGTGAAATTAATTAATAAAACAATTAATTCAATTATGATCACCCTGTATAATTAAGATTCCACGGCATGTAATTAAATTGAGAATTAAACTTCAAATACCAAATCTACCTATGTCATCAAACTATCCTATGTTACTATAGAACAATATGAGTGCATGGTAATGTGACATAGCCACCATGTTGTACATTAATACTGAATCTTCTGTAAATCTTCAATTTTAACCACGTATCATTTAAATAACTAGCATTACAAAAAATAAAACTTTTTTCTTGTACTGATACAAATAAATCAAAAACATATTACGATGTTATGTAACATACAATTAAGATTACACGGCATGTAATGAAATTGAGAAATAAACTTCAAAATAACAAATCTGCCTATGTTATCAATAACACACGAGAATCGAAGACCTCAAAAGGTTTGAACACGGTTCAAGAAATATGCAAAGTATGCGAAGCCATAGATCTCCTAAAACGAAGTTAAGTAAAGTCGGTGTTGTTCCAAATACACTTAAATGCCGCCTAGAATTACTAGGGTCTCTATACATTAATTTCAAATAATAGATATAAGTGTTATATAATTCAGTTTTCGGATTTAAATATTTTAGTATACAGAAATTTCTCAGTCTTTCAATGAGCAAACGAATATACTATAAGCTGTACATGTGAAAGCAAATAATGTTTTTAGTGGATAAAATCCTCTCTTAATATGCCATATTTGAAGCAAAATATTGCTATGACTAGTCTCATTTGATTGACAGCAATATCAAGTCCAAATTTAATTTGTAGAACAACATAAAAGACCTTAAAAATAAATTCTATGTTTTCCTTTTAGACGGATTACTGATCCTCCCTTTCAACACCGAACTGTCAAAACTCATACTCAGTAATGACATTTGATGTTCTGAAATCGCACGAACCATTGGGCTACGTTTCTGTTAAAAATGGGATTCAACAAAAGCCAGGGTGACAAGAAAAAGAAGTTAACACCTCATTTCAGCGAGCAAGCTGGGAGTGGCTACTATTTTGAAGATGTCATAAATTCGCCAATATCTTAGCTACAGAATAATCGCCCTATAAAAGAGCTTTAAGGGACTTATTCTATTGTTGTTTCCTGGAATTTTTAAAAACATTAACACGTTGAACTTTCAACTTAATCAGATTGATTACAATTAATTAAAAAGCTTTAGGCTTATTAAACTTTCTTTTAAACCCCCAAATTTTACTTTAATAAAGTTCCGGAGTAGACTTTTGGAACTATACATGAGATTTGTAGGAGCTGAAGACAATCAAATCGCATCCTGTCCGTGGTATCAGTATATCAGTATAAATCATAGATTATAATAATAACTTTCTTAGGTTATAATTCTTAGTAGATATATTCCGCCATTGAATGGATATGGGAAAAAGCATTTTTACACTATTTTTTAGTACATCTTTAGTAAATTTTATTATAAAATAACATCGGTGAAATAAACGAAGAAACCAAGAAAAATATCCATTGCAAGTTCAGAACATGGAAATTATCATTTGTAAAATTGTAAAGGAAAACTTATTCTGAATCTTCTTTGTTACTAGGGAGTAGGTCTCTTCTATACTTCTCCTCTAAGCCAGTGGGGGAATTTTATACGAATTCGTAGAAAACAGTGTGCGCAACATTCGTAGTATTCATACTATTATATTACGAATGCTTATGAAATCCTTCCTCGATTTTTTATGAAACAGCCAGACTATTCCTTCTTCATTGACGCAACAGCTCCATGATAGGCGAGACCGACTACCTACTGGCAGATTGGAAAACATGTTAAGTTTTTTGTACGGGTAGGGTTTATCAGCCTACCCCAGGGTTTCACAATCATATTAGATTGGGACTCACGGTTTAAAGTGGACTCCGAACGCCTACAAACATCCATAGCACTACCGGGACTCGAACCCTATAGCACCGAGAATGTCAGCGCGCTAATCACTCAACCGTCAGTCCCCATTCTGAATCACTATGTTTAAATAAATATCGCTTCAAATACAAAAAAGTAACTGTTAAGCCTATCTAATAGAACTTTTTAAACAAAAAAGAAAAAGATTAAAAAAACGACAGAATAGTATGAATTTAAAAGATTTCCCATTTTATTTTCAAAAAAAAAAAAAAAAAAAAAAAACCATCAGGAAACAAATAAAATACAATAGATGGATGTTATTACTATATATATATATATGACGGCTTTAAACACCATCGCACTAACGGAAGGCGTATGGTACTCTAGATGGAATTTCAATTTAACAATAAAAAAATAAGGTTTTTATTTATTGAAAAAAAATAAATTAGAATTATTTTAAGAATTTTAGCTACACATCAGATTGGTTTGGTTTATCGCTCTACGGTTATTTTGGGCACACTTTAAGCTAATTAGACCACGACCTACAGCTTAACGTGGATTCCGAACCCTCACAAACATCTCTGCTACCGCCAGATTCGAACCTGAAGCCTGTGGTACCAAAAGCCAGAGCGCCAGGAAATTTGCCGTCAGGCACTCTAGCTACACGTCAGATAAAAGAAATAATAAATTCAAAAATAAAAATAAATAAAATTGAATCTCTAAAGGTTTTAAAGTTATACTGAAACCTATATCCATTTATATATATATGAGAAAGAAGATTTTTCAATATTAAAATATGATTTATTCTGAATAAATACGATTAGTTAAATGCCCTATATAGGAATTGGCGTAGAATCTATTAACTTGTTTACTCAGAGAATTCATGAGTAAAACTTAAACGAGCCGAAGTCCTCTAAACACCAGATATATTGCAGTTGTTAGTCATCTAATTATTTCCAAAGGTAATCGGAGTAATATCGTACCTGCATTTGTTTAATATTATTTGTTTAATGTCGGGAAGTATCCGGCGCAATGCCTTCTCCCACTCTAATCCGATTTTGCTCTATGGCCCAAGTTAAGACTCCAAGAACGCAGTGAAATTGGGCGGAAAATCTTCGGCAAATGCCATTATCTCGGTGAGTAGAGTTTGCATAACTCCAGCAATCGTCCTTGTTTCTTTATGTGCGGAAAATATTTTGAAAAGCGCCTGCAAATAATAGCCAGCGATAGTTATGGCGCCACATATTTATGTTATGATTACCGCCACACGATTAAATGGACCCTCAAGGGAAGTATTTGCAGCACTGCATTGAATGCAAAAATGAAATAGGTGTACTTCTTTTCAACGGTGAGTTTTAGAAATAATAACGCGGAACAATTAAAGTGGCATAAAAAACAAAGTTTAAAATTGTAAAAAACATAATTAAATTTAATTACTGAATTAATTTAAAGTTTGGAAAACAAATGTATTAACATCTATGGGTAGAAATATGCAACTGAATTAAATTTAATTACGTCCACTACAACAAGTTCAGAAAAATGTATTTGAACTTGAGTGGATGAATAAAAGTATTTTATTAACGATTGAAAGAAATTGAAAAAAAACAAACATTTATTATAAAAAAAACTTGATTAAATTGAACAACAAATCTCCATAATCTTTGCATTTACGTCAAAAGTTTCGTTTTTACACAGAATCCACATCAATATAAGATTCACCTTGATAATTATGTTCGGAAGCATATTTCCAAATTCTTAAAAATGGTTATTCTGCTGCACACTTAAATTGTTTCGCAGATAACGTAACTGCACCTTTCTTCAAGTCATCGTTTTTCTTTTGATGCATCAAGATCTGGACAATCGCAACTTCATCTTTGCTTGAAAACGATTTTTTTTTCATCGTACTTTTTACAATGGGCAGCCATTTAATTGAAATAAAATAATTGATTTCAATCAATGGATGAAATTAGAAAAATAGTTATAATTCGTAAAAATAAGGCTCATCTAAAAACTGAAAGATATGTCAAAACATTTGACATTTCATGAAACATTTGGTTTTGATTAAAGGTGCGTTCTTATTGATTTCTATCTGCAACATAAGTTGTAGCTGCATTCGCCAATAATTACCGTTTAAATACTCACTTGCTGCTATTATTTTGGGGAATATAAAATTCCAAAAATAAATGCATTAGTTAAAATATTAAAAATTAGGTCTTTCAACACATGCGAAGAAACCTGACACGTTTAAATATGTACAGAAGCAGAAAGAAAAATATTTTACCACATTATCGCTTCTATTACCACTGACAATTTCATGTGCAGAATAAAAAATTTATGTAAGATATATATATATATATAAATGGCTTAAAAGGGCATCTTAGCATATTTATAAATATATATATTTATAAATTATATATATATATATATATATATAATATATATATATATATATATAATATATACATATATATATATATATATATATGTATATATATATATATATATATATATATATATATATATATAATATATACATATATATACATATACATATGTAATATATACATATATATATATATATATATATATAATATATACATATATATATATATATATATAATATATACATATATATATAATATATACATATATATATAATATATATATATATATATATATATACACTGAAGTGACAAAAGTCATGGGATACCTCTTAATATCGTGTCGGCCCTCCTTTCGCCCGACGAAGTGCAGCAACTCGACGTGGCATGGACTCAACAAGTCGTTGGAAGTCTTCTGCAGGAATATTGAGCCATGCTGTCTCGATAGACGTCCATAATTGTGAAAGCGTTGATGGTGCAGGATTTTGGGTACGAACAGACCTCTCGATGATGTCCCATAAATGCTCGATGGGATTCATGTCGGGCGATCTAGGTGGCCAGATCATTCGTTTGAATTGTCCAGAATGTTCTTCAAACCAATCGCGAACAGTTGTGGCCCGGTGACATGGCGCATTGTCATCCATAAAAATCCCATCGTTGTTTGGGTTCATGAAGTCCATGAATGGCTGCAAGTGATCTCCAAGTAGCTGAACATGAACATTTCCAGTGCAGTCGCCCCAGAGGACCAGTCCATGCCATGAAAAAACAGTCCACACCATTACGGAGCCACCACCAGCTTGAACAGTGCCTTGCTGACAGCTTGGGTCGTGGTCTGCGCCCCACTCGAACCCTACCATCAGCTCTTACCAACTGAAATCGTGACTCATCTGACCAGGCTACGGTTTTCCATTCATTTAGGGACCAACCGATATGCTCACGTGCCCACGAGAGTCGCTGCAAGCGATGTCGTTCTGTCAGTAAAGGCACTCGAGTCGGTCTTCTGCTGGAATAGCCCAAGAAAGCGAAATTTCTCCCACAGTTCTAACAGACAAGTCCCTTGTACGTCCCACATTGATTTCTGCGGTTATTTGACGCAGTGTTGCTTGTCTGTTAGAATTTACGACTCTTGCAGACGTCGCCGGTCTCGGCCGTTAAGTGCAGACGGTCGACCACTGCGCTGTCCATGGTGGGATGTTATGCCTGAAATTTCATACTCTCGGCACACTCTTGACAAAGTGGATCTGGGAATGTTGAATTCCCTAACGATTTCCGAAATGGCATGACACATGCCTCTAGCTCCAACTAACATTCCGCGTTCAAAGTCTGTTAATTCCCGTCGTGCGGTCATCATCACGTCAAAACCTCTTCACATGAATAACTTGAACAGAAATGAAAGCTCTGCGAAAGCACTGCGCATTTATACCTGTTCCACGCGATGCTACTGCCCTCTGAAAATTTGCATATTGCTATCCCATGACTTTTGTCAGTTCAGTGTATATATATATATATATATATTAAATATGGATAATACATAAGAATAATGTATTATTCATTTTACCATATTTTATAAACAATATTTTCTGGAATAGGATTTCGAATTACTAAAGAGTATCAAAAGTATCTAAATTATCCCGTATCAAATATTATCAAAAATAACCCCCAACACATGGGAAGAAATCTGACACGCTTAAACATGTACAAAAGCCGCAAGAAAAATCTTTACCGCATTATAGTTTTAATTACCTATAGGGTTTTTATATGTACACATACTTATGTATTATCTACCTTATAAAAATATTTTCGGTAATAGGGTTTCGATTTACTAAAAGTTATCAAAAGTATCCTCTGAAACATTGCCGCACCTACGAAGCTGCAGCGTTGAGAAGCCAAACGATTATCGGCCAGTAGTTGATTAAGTCAGAGGGGGTGACCCGATAACATCCCCTGCCTATTGACAGAACGCACACCGGCAGGAAATGAGAAATGGAACGCGGCTTATGGGCTAAAGGCTCCCACCGTAATTGAGCCTTCAAGTGGCAAGTCCAAGTCATTGATTTTCGGCCTCCGTACTTTGTATCCTTCTCTGTGCATCGAGCAATCTTTGAGATCGGAAATGTTCGAAAAGCCTACTATTGTGTCTGCTTTCAATTGGGCCGAATTGGATAATGGCGTCGCCGAATTGGATTTGGCTGTATATGTATTAATTAGTGCACCATTGTTACCTATAAAGTCATGCAAAAGATCTCCTCATAACACATTTGTGATAATCTTGCTTTACTTGAGGATTCGCTTTGGTTTGGTTTGTCGCTCTACGGTCATCTTGTGCACACTTTGGGCTAAACAGACCGGGACCTACAGCGTAATGTGTGTATTCCGAACCACTAACGAACATCCCTGCCCCGCCAGGATTCGAACCTGAAACCTGGGATATTAAAGACCAGAGCGCTAGCCACTTGGCCACCGGGCCGCTGATGATTCGCTTTGACATCTGTCATAATAACAATACTTTTTGTATAAATTTGATTAGATTTTTGTTTCTATTCATTAGGACAAACAAACGCAAAGATTCTAAGTGAATGTATAACTACACTCATGTCCATAAATTAAGGATATTGAAGTTCCGGCAAAGAAAGAGACAGAAGCAAAACAAATTTGACTTATTTGTAAAGTCTATTTATTAAACAAACATTTGCTCTTTAAAGCAAAAAGATGCTATATGTTTGACATAATTAATAAAAATTGCGATTTTTACTCCCTGGAGCAAATTTCAAAAAGAACCTATTTACAAAAACAGTATAACATGGTTAGTATGATGGTTAATATGGAGCATGTCTCCCGGACGATGCAATACAGGCCTTACAACGACTAGGCATGCTGAGTATCAAATTATCAACCTGATCTTGGGGAATATTACACCACTCATCAAGCAATGTCTTCCGAAGCTCCGGTTGACAGGTGGGAGGGGGTTGATGGGCACATTCCAGTCGTCCGATAATTCTACCACGTAAAAATCATCCAAATGCTTCCTTTGTGCCATAACTATGCGGTTATTGCACTGAAAGCTTTTTAAAGCGCTTGTGAACAATTTTACTTTTGCCACCATTTCTTATATACCCTCTCTTACACTCGTCATTGTGTCGTACTATCCGCGCCATCTTTTGGTTTTCTGTAATTTGCATATTCTTCTTCATGATGTGTGTGATAATTCTACAGGTGAAATTTTTATTTTAGAGAGTTCAATTTCTGTGTGATTCTGAATTATCCTTAATTTATGGACATGATTGTATTTTTAACTTTCTTAAACCACTACAATTCTTTAATTACCATATTTTAGAAAGCTCTGTTTTTCCGTCGATTCATAAAAAAGAATAAGATTTCATGGAATGCTCTCAAAAAAAAAATCGGTCTTTATTTGCATTTCAGTATATGTATAAGACATAAAATAAACTTTTTTGTTGTTGTTGGTCCTAATTCTTCTGGTGTAGGAAAACCTATACCAGGTTCAATAGACACCGTTCCCGGTGACTTGGTCATGGCTAAGGGTGATATGCAGCTTCACTTTAGCGACGAACCACGAGGACTGAAGACTGACTAAACCTGAAGACAACGCTCTACGATCCTATTAGACAGTGACCTACTGTTTAAAGTGGATCCGAACCACTATAAACATCCATGGCACCACCGGGACTCCCGAAATCTGTGGTCGCCAGAGCTCTAGACACTCGGCCATTCAAACCCTCCCGTATCAAAGTTGTGGATAGACGAGATAAATCCAATATTTTTGTGAACGAGAAGAGAATGGGAGTACCCCAGAAACCACCCAAGGGCCTTTTCATTCTTAAAATATAGTGGTAAAATGGGTGTATGGTATCACAGAATCTTCATGATATACCCTAGTGATGCTGAATTCACTATACATTTACCATTCTAGTAGAAGACGACTCAAGATAAAAGTGGTTGGCATTCGAGAACAGCAACATTTTCAAATATCAATGATAGGAAAACTCCACAATTATGCACGGTTACATGAAATAAATAGACATTTATTGCATAAATATTTCGTGTTTTTAAGTTATTTTTATATGAACATGTTACACCGATTCTACTAAATTACACCTAACGCATTTTTTACGTGCAATTTAATAAGCGTCAACAAGTCTACTTTACAAGTGTCTGGGGCCTGAATAGCCAAGTGTCTAACACTCGGTACCTAAGGTTTTCCGATTCGAGCCCGGTGGTGGAATGGATATTATCTAGTGGCTCGAATCCACTTGGCCGTAGGTTCCGGTCTCATATGACTGTAAGAACGTCACGTAGCCAAGTCAGACTTCTATCTGCAGGTGCTCCATCACAATAGAAGCTGCCCCCTTTCCCTTCCATCCATAATTAGATTACTCATGGAATATCCGTCCCGCACTGCAGGACACTGAAGAGAACTATTGCCGGAAAATTTAGCAGAGTGTCGTGGTGTAGAGTATAGAAGAAGCAAGAATCAAAACATTTAATTAATTTAAGAAAGTAAATTTTTATTATATATATATAATAAAAAAATATTACAAATTGTAACCAAAAACCGTGTTTTGGTTCTAACGTAAATATGATTGCATCATGCTGCCAGGAACCAGACAGACAGATCTCATTTTCTTTCTCACTCAATAAATCCCACACACTTTATGGGCTTAGTACATCAGCATGACGTCACAACCCATCCTATGCAGTCAGCATTATGATGTCGGACTCGGATGTAAACAAAAAGACTAGAAAAACTGGCATGAATAAAAGATTAGAACTAGCTTGCCAACAACAAGAAACAAAAATAACAAAGTGTTGAAAATGTCATTTCTAAGTGTAAGTGCAGAATCACTTGTTTATAAGTTTATATGCAATACGAAGCAAATTCTACTGATTAATAGGTTTCTTGGTAGCAGTAAACTTTCCATTTAACTGCAATGTCGTCATAGTTCATCATTAAAAGATCAGTATTTACCAGTTTTTGGTTTGACACGGTCATTTTGTACTCACTTTAGCTAATCAGATTGGGATCTACTGTTTAATGTGGACACCAAACTACTCACAAACATCCATGCCTGAACCCGAAGCCCACGGTACCAAAAGCCAGAGCGGTAAACACTTGGTCATCTAGCCGCAAGTTTTTATTAAATAACATCTATAAGAAAAAAAAAAACATTCGCAATAATAAATAAAGAACTAAAATATTTATTACTAAGGATAGTGACTAAATATTAAATGAGATGTCAAAAGTTTAAAATATCACTATTTGTTACATGTTTTTTAAAAAAAAAATTTTCATCAACAATAGATGCAGTAGAAAAAGAATTTCCATACATCTTACACATTATAAATAGAACAATGTATAATTTAAGGATACAATGTATAATTAAGAAATAATTTCTAAATGTATAATTAAAGGATAATTTTAAACCCTTAAATTTCTCAACTTAAAATGAAATAAAATCAAAGGTAATTTTAAAACCTTGAATTTCTCAATGTATCATTAAATAAAATAACGCCTTGCAATGAAATAAAAACTTCATAATCAAAATCATATGATAATTTAGATAATGAAAGGCTAAACACTATCCAGCATTGATTCATTTTACTTTACCCTTAGTTGTTCCTTTAGCAGAAAGGTTAATTGAAAACTCCGTCATCCTTGAATAACTCTTTCCAATTAGATAATGAAAGGCTAAACACTATCCAGCATTGATTCATTTTACTTTACCCTTAGTTGTTCCTTTTTAGCAGAAAGGATAATTGAAAACTCACGTCATCCTTGAATAACTCTTTCCAATTAGATAATGAAAGGCTAAACACTATCCAGCATTGATTCATTTTACTTTACCCTTAGTTGTTCCTTTAGCAGAAAGGATAATTGAAAACTCACGTCATCCTTGAATAACTCTTTCCAATTAGATAATGAAAGGCTAAACACTATCCAGCATTGATTCATTTTACTTTACCCTTAGTTGTTCCTTTAGCAGAAAGGATAATTGAAAACTCATCCTTGTCATCCTTGAATAACTCTTTCAGCATTGATTCATTTTACCCCTTAGTTGTTCCTTTAGCAGAAAGGATTTTACAAAATCACCAGCTGTGTTCTACATCCTTTCTCATGCCTTTACGAAGTTCTGAAAACTAATACGCACTTGTTATTTTTGTCAGCGCCACTCATTTTTCCAACAACAACCTGTCCGCGGAAATCAAAGAGCGGAATTGCAAAATAGCCGCAACAAGTCTTGACGAAAAGACTGCGAAGAGGGCTGCGGAGTTGGCAGCCGAATTTATCACTCCGCTTGTTCCCGCGGCTCAGACTGCTCGCGGAAGTTTCGGGTTCACTTTTCAGCTGCTTTGTAGTAAATGAGTCGGCTTCCAGGTGTTGGCTGCTGTGGATTAAATGATACCGCGGTGCGTAAACCGAAACTACAAGACAATGAATTCCGTTTATTCAGAGCTGTGTTTAAGTGTAATTCTAGCATCCGATTTTGTTGGTTATGCAGTGAATTTTATTTCGAGACTTCCAATGATTTCATTAGAATATTTTAGAAATTAGAACGCACTTTTTATGGATTTAACGAAAATTTGTTTGAAAGCGGTCTGTTTTTTTTTTTTCTTCTTATCCCACTTGATAGAATCTAGACCTCAGCCCACGAACACGTAGGACTCATGATTGAAGAGAAAGAGGGCATCTTCTGTTGTGATGGAACACCCGTAGGTAGAAGTCTGACTTGGGTCCGTGACGCGCTCTGGCCTTTGGTATCCCAAGCTTCAAATTCGAAACCTGGTGGTGGTATGGATATTTGTCAGTGGTTTGGAATCCGCTTTATCATACGGGGCTAAACAGACCGGGACGTACAGTTGTACGTGCCGGTCCTCGTGTGCACAAGATGACGTAGAATGACAAGCCAAATCGTGACATATGAGACTGGGATCTACGGCTTAAAGTGAATTATGAACCACTATAGACATTCATGACACCGCTGCGACTCGAACCCGAAACCTGTGGTACCGAGCGTCAGAGCGCTAGCCACTCGACCATTCAGGCCCTAAATTTCTCGATATAGAATTAAATATAAACAAGGATAATTTTAAAACATTAAATGTCTCAATGTAAAATAAAATAAAATCAAGGATAATTGTAAACCCTTAAATTTCTCAAAGTATCATTAAATAAAATAACACCTTGACACCCACAATAGCAATCATAAGGCAATTTAGATAATGAAAGGCTAAACACTATCCAGCATTGATTCGCCATTTCACTTTAATCTTAGTTGTTCCTTTCGTCAAAAGAATAATTGAAAATTCACGTCATCTTTGAATAACTCTTTCCAATTTTACAAAACCACCAGGTGCATTCTTCCTCCTTTATGAAGTTCTGTAAACTAATGCACATCCGTTCTTTCCGTCGGCGCCACTTATTTCCCCCAACAACAACCTGGCCTACGGAGATCCCAAAGGCGGAATTGCAAGATGGCCGCAACAAGTCGTGATGAATGAAAAACTCCAAGTGCAAAGGGGGCTGGGGAGTTGACAGGCGAATTTATCACCCGCGCGGCTTACAGCGGAAATTTCGCGTTCACTTTTCAGCTGTGCCGCTGCTTTGTAGCAAATTGCTCGGCTCCCAGGTGTTGGCTGTTGAGCAGCTTGTGGATTAAATAATATCGCGGTGCGTAAAACCGAGACTACAAGACAATGAGTTCCGTTTATTCAGAGCAGTGGTTTAAGTGAAATTCCAGCATTCGATTTTGTGGGTTATGCAGTGAATTTTATTTCGAGAACTCCAAGGATTTCATTAGAATTTTTTTAGGAATTAGTACACATTTTTAGACGAACATTTGTTTGTTACATTCAGAGCGGCTTGTTATTGCTTCTTATCCCACTTGGTAGACGTCCAGATCGAGCCCATGAACCCGTATGGTTTCATGGTTGAAGGGAAAGGGGCAGCTTCGGTTGGGATGGTGCACCCGGCAGGTAGAACTCTGACGTGACTCCGTGACTCTCTGCGGCATGATGGGCAAGTGGATAGTGCTCTGGCCTTTGGTTATCACAGGCTTCAAGTTCAAATCCTGGCAGTGGCATGGATGTTTGTGAGTGGCCTGGAATCTACTTTAAATTGTAGGTCCCGGTGTGTTTAGCCCTTGTGTGCACAAGATGACCGTAGAGCGACACACCCAAACCAAACCGTGATGCTCTAAAATCATGTTAGACCGGGACCTACAGCTTAAAGTGGATTCCTAACCACTACAAACATCCTTGGCACCGCCGGGACTCGAACCCTGTGGTATCGAGCGCCAGTGAGCTAGCCACTCGGTCATCAGGCCCCATAATTAAAATCATCAAAGATAATTTTAAACCCTTAAATTTTTCAACGTATAATTAATTATCATCAAGGATAATTGTAAAATCTTAAATTTCTCAATCTGTAATTAAACAAATAACACCTTGAAATTAAAAAAATCCATAATAATAATCATATAATCATTTAGATAATTAAAAGCCAAACACTAGCATCCATTGATTCTCTATTTTACTTTACTCTCAGTTCCTTTCGCCAAAAGAATAATTGAAAACGCATGCTATCCTTAAATTAACTCTTTCCAATTTTACAAAACAACCAGGTGCGTTCTTCATCCTTTAGGAAGTTTCGAATACTACTACGCGCTCGTTCTTTCTGTGGGCGCCACTCATTTCCCCAACGGCAACCTGTCGGCGGAAGTCTAAAAGGCGGAATTAACAAGATGGCCGCAACAAGTCGTGATGAATGAAAAGACTGCGAAGTGCAAAGGGGGCTGGGGAGTTGACATCCGAATTTATCACCGGCGCAGTTTCCGCGGCTTACCGCGGTTCGCAGGAAGTTTCGAGTTCACTTTTCAGCTGCTTTGTAGTAAATAACTCGGCCAACTGTTGGCTGCTGTGGATTAAATGATATCGCAGTGCGTAAACCGAAACTACAAGACAATGAGTTCCGTTTATTTACAGCGGTGGTTTTAAGTGAAATTCTAGCATTCGATTTTTGTTGATTCTACACTGAATTTTATTTCGAGAACTGCAATGTTTTCCTCAGAATTTTCGGATTTAGAATAATACAAACACGCCAACAATAATACAAACACGCAATGGCAGTTACTGCTTAACTAGCAACAAGATGGCATTGAATGACTTTTCACAACACTGATGCTTGTAAAAAGATCATCATTAGCAATGAAAAAAAGATATTATAGAACGTATTCAATTTTTTAAGAACGAATAATATTTAATGCAATACAAACTTAGCATCTTTGTTATTAAAAAGTTCAATTACATTGTATTTAAACAGTTTTATTCCTGTTAATATCATTCTAGAATACTTTGGTATAGATGTTAAACACATTCTTATAAGAAGTTGAATTCAAAGTAATTTCAGATCCAAAATCTAGTAACTGTCAGTCAATTGATACACTTGGAAATGTAGATGTACCACCCGTCTACCAGAAGCAGAGGCCAAAAGTGAGGTGTTGTGTATACAAGAGCAGCAATTCTGTCTTTACTTAATCTCAAGGATCATCGTTTCGGCATGAACACATTTAGAATACTAACATGTTTAGTAATAAAAGAGTTAATCAAAATTAAGAATCATACATCAGTATAACTAATTATTTTAAATACACAAAAAGCTAAATGATCTAGTAATAAGTATTATACATGAAGGAACACATTTCAACAAATATTAGTTCAGCGAGGGCAACGAAAATATACAAATACGGAAATTGCGTGAAGATAATGCGACAAAACAAATTATTACAAAAATGATGAGGTCGGTAATCTCGATGATGAAAAGAGAAGGAAGAGAAGGAAAAAGAAAGAAGTCCAAGATCACTGGATCGCCCCTGATGTCGTGATACATCAGAAGGAGATGTGCCCCTGAAGACGTAATTCATATTAGATTCATATCGTAGATTGTATCACAATGTAGAGTGCTGGACATGTAATTTACGATCGGAAATATCTAGATTAAAGATCATAAATAATTTTAATCCATTTGGAATTGGTGATAGACATGCATTCCAGGATTTAGTTTTTTATGTGGTGGTAGTTTGGTAATTTTTGTGGCGATTATTTATGAGAGAAGGGCAAAATGACTTATATAACAATTTAAAAAAAATTTTGTTTACTTAAAATAAATGTAAAATTGATATTTTTAAATATGTGTCATTTTAATTCTCTCTATAAATAAAATATATTTTAATATTTTTTTAAATTTTAAGGAAGTTATAATTATGTATATTATGTTAATTATTTTATTTGAATATGTATAAATAATCAAGTGCACTGTTACATAATTTTTGTGATGTAGAATTTGTATGTCAGTGCATATTTCTGTTTAATAAATATATTTATATTAACACAAATATATAATTTTTTTTGGGGGGGGGGGGAGAAATACGGGGTAAGGACGAAAAATATTAATTATAATATTAATTATATATTATTATTTATAAAAATATTAATTATTTATATATATTATTATTCAAAAGAACATAAAATGTTGGCTTCAGCATTCTGTTCTTTCCGAATTGGGAGGAGTTCTTTATTTCAGTACTACTTCATTGGAATATATGAATAAATAAATACGCACTTCTCTGAATAAAACAGCCCAAATCAAGATCAATTTTAAAACAATCGAAAGTAATACAATATTTTTCAAGGTAAAATTTGAGAAATACATTATTAAAACCTTCTAAATCATTTGCAAACATCACTACATTATTATTACTACCACTTAAAACATTACTATATCATTCACCCAGAAGGAGATTCAAAATGAAATGCAGTGACGTAATCGGAGTTTAAACTATAAAAATCCATGCTGAAGTTCATTCTAGAAAAACGCTGCCAAAATGCCTCTATAATGTCACACTGTGTCTGTCTGTCATTCTAGAAAGATGTAAAAAGGGAATTCACACTGTTTGTAAGTAAATTGTAGTGTCTATGTTGGAATTGATACCAAACAAATGTCAAGCAATTCAGCTTCTATTTGTAACTCGTGGGAACCATCTTCTCATCCATTCATCTTCATCTTAGTTTTTACCATCTTCATTTATAAAATTGTGGGAAATATGTTGAATATTGAGAATTTTAATCAAAAGCCATGCATTAATGTGATGGAAGATATGTAGTAATTCATCCTTTTGAAAGGTACATATGGACGTCCTGCTATTCTGACACGACATTAAAAAAAAAGCCTATGGGACAAAAATCTGAATGGGAAGGAGATTCCGCATTCCTCGTGATAATTGGAAAGACATTCCGATTATCTACAGATTTTACTACGTTTGTTTAGTTTCAAACAGAACATCTTCAACTCTTAAACCAAATGCGCTGTCCATCAAACTGTTTAAGCCTTATATAAGAACATCTTCTTAAAAATGTTTTTCAGAATATGTATGCTGATTATAAAGCTAATATTAAGGTTTTGTAATATCTCAGATGCCATAGTCGCAGAATAAATGAAAAAGTTTCCTATTTAGCAAAAGATATTACAAAGATTTGTATTATCTTTTTGCTAAATAGATTAAAGATTTGTAGATTTAAAGATTTGTATTAGAATACGAAATAAGTTTCGTTTTAGAAACATGTAAATAAAACTACTTATATTGTTGCTTAGTTAACTCAAATGTTTTAACGTAGATTTTTATACAGTTGGTAATAAATCTGTGTAACTTTGACGCGTACAAATGTAACTAACTTTTTCATTTACTAAATATTGAAAAAATCATTTTGAAAGGGAATAATATAAGAAGGAGCTCCTTAAAGAGAAATAAAATACAAGAAGTAAACAATAAATTCTAATAATAAAGATTAAGAGAAATAAAATTCGAATCAAACAATTTTCCTGAAATTATCACTCATAAAAGGTTTTTTTTTTCCATCTGAAATTAAATTAATTCTTTTAAATCTGGAGTTTACATTTATTAACGACAGTTTTCAAAAGAACATTACAGGAAATGCGAGTAGTCAATACTGCGCATGCGCTTACCAATTTTGTTTTAAAATTTATTCGAACATCAAGATTCACTTTTATGCAATCAAGAATAAAACTTTCTTCCACTTTTTTTTTTTTATTAATATAATGAGATGTTTTCAATTGCTAATTTTTATCAACGAAACTTTGTTCATAAGAGAAAAAAAAAATACTCCTTTTGAAATAGAAGCTTTTCAATTATTACACGTATGGCAAAATCCATAAATAATACAATATTTGTTATTTCATTATAGATCATGTCAAAAGGCTTATTTTGGCTTAAAAATCAATTAAAAGTTTAAACTAATTATTAAAAAACTATTAAACTATTTACTAAAAATTATTAATTAAAATAGTATTTATAATACTTAATAATAAATAGTAACATAAGCCAGCATACGTTGTCCAACCAAAAGAAATGTATTGTAGAAAATTACATATCGTGACTACATTCTCCATGTTCCAATATATGTGAATTCTCATTTTTATGCACATCGTTTGAACTTTATATAAAATTAAATGCTGCAGCACACTCTGGGGGCATGTAACAATAAAGTCGATAGCGCAAATATATTTTTCAAACTCGAATACATATTATTACTCATTTTCATAGCGATGGGTTGAACGTTACAGAAACTAATATATTGCAGCACCCTCTGGTGGTGACTTACCACAAAGGGAATAGCATAAAAACATTCTCCATGTGTTTTGTCAAACACACACAAAAAGAATTTCATCAAATATCGGTCAAGCCGCTGAGAAAGAGTTCAGTGACAAACACACGTACAGAAGAACACGATTGGAGTGTCAACTACCGGCCTAAACCCTCCAGGGATCCAATCAAACACACAAAAAATTTATCATAATCAGTTAGGAGTTCAGTGATAAACACACGCACACTATACACTGAAGTGACAAAAGTCATGGGATACCTCTTAAAATCGTGTTGGCCCCCCTTTCGCCCGGCGAAGTGCAGCAACTCGACGTGGCATGGACTCAACAAGTCGTTAGAAGTCTTCTGCAGGAATATTGAGCCATGCTGTCTCGATAGACGTCCATAATTGTGAAAGCGTTGATGGTGCAGGATTTTGGGCACGAACAGACCTCTCCATGATGTCCCATAAATGCTCGATGGGATTCATGTCGGGCGATCTAGGTGGCCAGATCATTCGTTGGAATTGTCCAGAATGTTTTTCAAACCAATCGCGAACAGTTGTGGCCCGGTGACATGGCGCATTGTCATCCATAAAAGTCCCATCGTTGTTTGGGTACATGAAGTCCATGAATGGCTGCAAAGTGATCTCCAAGTAGCTGAACATAAGAATTTCCAGTCAATGTTCGGTCCAGTCGCACCAGAGGACCAAGTCCATGCCATGAAAAACCGCCCACACCATTACGGAGCCACCACCAGCTTGAACAGTGCCTTGCTGACAGTTTGGGTCCATGGCTTCGTGGGGTCTGCGCCACACCCGAACCCTACCATCAGCTCTTACCAACTGAAATCGTGACTCATCGGACCAGGCCACGGTTTTCCATTCATCTAGGGACCAACCGATATGCTCACGTTCCCACGAGAGTCGCTGCAAGCGATGTCGTTCTGTCAGTAAAGGCACTCGAGTCGGTCTTCTGCTGGAATAGCCCAAGAAAAGCCAAATTTCTCCGCACAGTTCTAACAGACAAGTCCCTTGTACGTCCCACATTGATTTCTGCGGTTATTTGACGCAGTGTTGCTTGTCTGTTAGAATTTACGACTCTTTGCAGGCGTCGCCGATCTCGGTCGTTAAGTGCAGGCGGTCGACCACTGCGCTGTCCATGGTGGGATGTTATGCCTGAAATTTCATACTCTCGGCACACTCTTGACACAGTGGATCTGGGAATGTTGAATTCCCTAACGATTTCCGAAATGGCATGACCCATGCGTCTAGCTCCAACTAACATTCCGCGTTCAAAGTCTGTTAATTACCGTCGTGAGGTCATCATCACGTCAAAACCTCTTCACATGAATAACTTGAAATGAAAGCTCTGCGAAAGCACTGCACATTTATACCTGTTCTACGCGATGCTACTGCCATCTGAAAATTTGCATATTGCTATCCCATGACTTTTGTCACTTCAGTGTATATATAAAGGTTAACTAATGCAATAATAAAAACTTATTCGAATAAGATGACCCCAAGTTATGTGGAGCTAAAAAATAATAATAATAATTAGAAAATATAAATATTTAAAAATAGAATAATTACTATTGATAATGTTAAAAATTCACTAAACATTCCTTGTATTCATTATAAAACCATTATTACAAAACCCCATACCATAAATAAGATAGGCAAGAAAATCTATAAATCAATAGCTTTTTAATAAATTGTTTCCACCCAAACGAAATCTAAGAAAAGAATTTCTTCTTACACATACTTTCGACACCTGCAACTTAGGGAATAAACGGCTTGGAAAAGATACCGTGCCGAAACAAATAGCGAATATTATATACCGTTGCCTTGAGGTTTGCTGTCTCTCAGAGGGAGACACGGTTACAGTTTCTTCAAGAGATAAAAATCGTTTGGTGTTTATGAGATGTAAACAAAGGCATGTTCGGTAAACTGTATACAGATTTTTTAACAAACTGTTAGTGATATTATTTTTAATCACTTTAAAATTTAATGCACTACTAATTTAATCACATTATTACACTAATTTAATCACTTTAAAACCATATACGATGTACAAACTATTTTATATATTGTATCTATTTTTATTTTATTTTATTATATTATTATATATTTTATATTTTATATTATACAAATTACATATACGATTTACAAAAAAAAAAGTAAATATTTTTGAAAAAAAAATTAAAATACAGACGATTTTTTTTTAACAATAATTATAATAACTACATTTTTTTAACAAACGCAAATTAAACAGTGATAGTAAAAAAAGTTAATTTTTATTTTGTCTTTAAGTAGTTAATATGTAAAAAATGAAAAATGCAAACGATTTTTAACGACAAACACAGAATAAATAGGATAAAAAAGAAACACAAGTTAATTACTTTCTACAAATAAAATTGAGAAAAAAATATTTTTTATTTTTATTTATTTATTGTATTTTCACACTGATAGAAAAAGAAGCGCAACTTTCATGAAATAATTTTTCAAAAGTGAAACGTATTTTGATCGATGTTTCTTCCTTCACGTTCCTCCACTTAAAGTTTCATCATTCCTCACGTTCATGGCTCAATCTCACACATCGCCCAGGGGCGAAAGAAAATGAAACCTTCACCTGAAAAGATTACTCTAATCTGTTTTGTGAAAAACTCCTTGGCATATTCCGAGTATCTGCTAGTTTGAAGTATTATAATCTATCAATGAAATGATAAGTTTTCGAAATTTACAATTCAACTACCAAAATGAAATAAAAAATAAGGATGGGATGGATAGACAAATGACGAGGCCCTCCATTGAGTCAACTGGAGTCTCGTAAATGAAAACACAATTGCAAACACAGAGTAAGAATAACATAGTATACGCATCGGGAATGCCTGCCAGAGGTCTAGGAATTCGTCAAGTGATGGATATCAGTTGAGGCAGTGTGCAATTAAAAATTTGAGGCTTGACTCGTGGTTCGGTGGCAACGTGAGCTGCTAGTGAGCATGAGGGCTGAGTTCCATCCGCTGATGGCTTTGTCGTAAACATTGGTTCAAAAACGATGAGACACGAGTACGTTTCAGTATCTTACCTCGTGAGTTGGACTACATGGCCGGATTTTTTTGTTTTTTGGCCCTATACGATACACCCAGGAGGAGCACTTCTCCCCTAAAAGTCCTCCCTGAAGGCATTGCTCTCCTTTTTCGACGACTCGGAGCTAAATCAGACTTAAATCATATCCCTACAGATGCTGCCCCTTTTCCCTTCATCCATGAGTAGATTACTCATGGGATGTTCGTAACGTACTGTAGGACACTGAGGATTAGACATAACGACAGCAACAACGAGAAATTCGTTTGAAAGTGTGATCGTTCCTCAACGCGTCACTTCCGACCCTACATTTCGATACAAACTTCAAAATAAATGTGTATTTTATACATTTATTCTGCAGTCAAAAAACAAATGTGTGTTTTAATACTCTGTGCTCCCCCCCTCAAAGTTTTTGCCATGCCATTTGAGTCACCCTGTATACAACAAGAGATGATTCGACTGAAAAAAATTATTAACTTTATAGCTTAAACTTATTAACTTAAGTCTTTTAACATTGAGCAAATAAGCCCGACATTGTTAGTAAACGAAGTATATCAATATTCAGTTTCTTCTGTGCCTTTTTTTTTTATCGTATGATTAAATTAATTCAACACATCTCAAAGCATGAAAAAAATTTTTAATCATAAATTATCTTGCTATTTTTTTTTTTTTTTTTTTTTTGCTTCAATCCTTAAAAAAAGTTTAAACTTATTACTATATTTTATTTACGTGTTCAAAAGTATTAACTTTTTCTAATGTTGTAACGTAATATTTATTTAAAGCAATTTATTCATTTTATGCTGAAATGCATCGAAAATTTATATATAGATAGGTTAAAATAAGGTCTATTCGCATATATCCATTACTTATATAATATACTTGCAACTATACTCGCATTTTAAAAAAAGTGGGATATAAAACTTTAACCAATTTCCAATCGAATTTCTTTTTACTTAACATTATAAAAACTAAGCCACGAGTTCTTGAAAAATAAATTCCGCATTTAATTCTTTGAAATTTTTCAAATGAAAATATATTAACTTTTTTTAATATCATGGCCATTTTTATTATTTTTTTTTGTTTCCCATAAGTACAGATCAGTCGTTTTAAAATTTTATTTTTAGTTCAATAACCAAGATTTTTTTCAAAGCATTAAATGTTTTCAAATCAACTTGGATTCCTTCAAAAGTACCCACAATTATTTTAAATACTTTTATAAGACTATTTTTTTAATTGGAAAAACAAATTTCAGAATAGTTTTTTTTAACCTTTTAAAGACTCCATTAAGTAAAAAACAAACATTGAAAAAAAGAAACTCGAAATTTTTAAGAGCAACCAACGAATATCAAAAAACCTTATTCCCTGAAAACTTGAAATATCAATTTGAAAGAAAGATAAGAAATTAACAATGCTGTTCGGAGTTGTGCCTTTTCATCAAATATCGAGAAATAGCCGTCATTATTTCCTTACAATCTTTAAAAAATGACTCGATTACGTTTATATATTTTATTCGCGCACATAAAAATGCGAAATATTCCAAACGTTGAGATTTTTTTTAATTTATTCATTACGTTAGGACTAAAAAACAATACAAATAAACTAATACTGTCGTTCTTCATCTCACTTGAGTGATCTTTACAGTTACAGTTATCATAAAAGCAGACTATAATAAAGCTTTACTATTACTATCATAGTAAAGCTTTATTACTATGATAAAGCAAACTTGTAAGAATAAACTTGAAGATAAACTTGTAAGAATAACATTTACCAAAATAAGCTTTAAAGAAATTTTTTTATTTCTTTTTTTTAAGTTATTATGCGAGACATTTAAAAAATAGACGAATACCTTAAAAGTATCATGGAAAGTATCATTTTGTTGTATTTCACTAATGCATTTATGTTCTAAAAGTTCAATTTACTTTTAGAAAAATTTTACTCCCTGAATTAAAAATGATTTTAATGCATTTTGCCAAAGACCTTAATGTCAGTAATTTGGAAAACAACATGTTTGGGTACATATGTTACATAAATATAATGTAACGTCTCTGCTTATACTAGACTTATAACGGCTTCAAGAAGATGGCCACTTTCAGGTTAACGGGAACACTATAATTTTTATTTACAAATATTAGAGATATATATATATATTGTTCTAATGCAGCCTGGTAAACACTTAGACAGCTTGGTCTTGGATGCCTTAAGGCAAGCGCTGCACAGACGTTACTCACTTTGCATTACTCAGGGGTGCGTGTCACTTGAAGATAAGTCACGGATGCGGAGTAGCAATGTCCCCGCAACGCTCTACGATCCTATTAGGACCGGGACCTACGGTTTAAAATTTGCATATATATATATATATTATATATATATATATATATATGTATGCTTTTGTGCAGTGCATGACTGGCTAACACTAATAATCGAATCATCCGCTTTTAAATCGGATGTTGTCCTCCCTAATGAAAATGTGATAGACCTATAAGAATGAGCAAAAATAATTATTGTTATTTTACTGCATATTTGTATCGGTTCCATTGAATCAGAGACAACATTGCCATAAAAGGCTATTACGCCACGTGTATCAAAACTTTTCATTAAAGGAAATACACATTTATGAGTCTGGTTGCTTCAGGTTCAGGCTGGCTTAGAGTTAGAGTTTTTAGAATTAGAGTTTTGAAGTTCGCTAGATGTTCCTCAAGTTGCACTCTAATCGATTAGATCTCCGCTTCCCTCCTTCCGGGTAGATCCAAAAGAAGCGACTCCCCCATCTCCGTCCTTTAATCTGAAACAAGAAATGATGTTCCCGGGTTCAAGGCGGGGGACTTCAAGAGTTGCTTCTGATGACAGCGGCGCTGGTTTAGAAGTCGGAAGGGGCCTCACTTCGTTTTTATTTATTCTTGTGGCTGCTGTTCTCAGCGCAATCTGGATTGTGCAAGTTTGGTACTTTTTTGATCCATCTGTAGAACACTACACTTTGGACAAAAGGAAAAAAAAATTCATGTTGTGTGATTAATTCGTTAAAACAACAAATTAGTATATGTAATAATTTATTTTTTAATGTAGCTGGCAATATAGGCAGCTATCTTCATGCCCTAAGCAAGGGTTGCACACCGCTGTTACTCATTTAGCACTACCCATAGGACACGTTCAGCTTGAAGACAGACTACGGACACAATTAACAGTACCTCCTATTACACTCTACGATCCTATTAGACCGGACCTACTGTTCAAAATGGATTCGAACCACTTCAAACATCCATGGTACTCTAATCCCAAAACCTGTGGTCCTGAGCGCCAGAATGGTAGCCACTCGGCCATTAGGTCCCATATATGTAATAAGAATAGAATTAGTATTAAAAGAAAAATTAGTATATATATTTAGTATTAGTAAGTGATGTATCCTACAATTGATCTCTGATGATATGGATTTGGTTTGGTTAGTCGCTCGACAGTCACTTTGTGCACACTTTGCCCTAATTAGGCCGGGAACTACCGTTTAACGTGGATTCCGAACCCTTTATAAACCTCCATGCCACCGCCAGGATTCGAATCTAAAGCCTGTCGTAACAAAGGCCAGAACGTCAGACTGTTGGCCATCAAACAGCTTTATTTCATTGAAACTTCCTGGACATTATATATACGTATATACTGTTTTGCGCAGTGTAGATCTGGCTAACACCCCTAACAAATAATAGAATCATCCGCTTCCGTCTTTTAATCGGATATTTTCCTCTCCACTGATTGCGTGATATATAAGTATAAGAATGAGCAAAAAGCATAATTGTTATTTTACTGTATATTTGTATCGGCGCTACTGAATCAGATACAACGTTGTCATAAAAAAGCTATTACGCTACTACATGTATCAAAATTGTCATTAAAGAAAATACACATTTATGAGTGTGGTTGCAGTGCGTGGCTGCTTCAGGTTAGGCCGGCCCACTTGCTGAATTGCAGTTTTGAAATGCGCCAGATGTTCCTCGAGTTGTAGTCGAATCGATTAGATCTCCCACCCCCTCTCCTTCATGCATACTTCTTTCGGGGAAGATGGAAAAAGAAGCGACTCTCCCGTCTCCGTCCTCTATCTGAAACGAGAAACGATGTTCCCGGGTTCAAGAAGGCACTCCAGGAGTTGCACCTGATGACAGAGGCGTCGGATTAGAAGTCGGAAGAGAGCCTCATTGCATTTTCTGGATTTGTTCTTGTGGCTGCAGTCCTGAGAGTAATCTGGATTGTTCTTGTAAGTTTGGTACTTTTTGACTCATTCAATTTTTTTGGGTATCTTCAGTAAAATAGTGTAGTTTGGACAAAAGGAGAAAAAAATTTTCATATTTCATAATTAATTTTTTTTTTTCTTCTAATACAGCTGGCACATAGACCGTGATCTTTCGCCATAACGGCTGCACCTATGTTACTCACTTTGCATTACCCAGGGGGCGTGTGTAACTTGATGGTAAGCCACGGACGCGGAGTAACAATGCCCCCGCAGCGTTCTACGATCCTATTAGGACCGGGACCTACGGCTTAAAGTGGATTCGAACCACTACAAACACCCATGGCAAAGCCGGGATTTGAACCCGATACCTGTGGTACTGAAAGCCAGAGCGCTAGCCATTCGGCCATCAGGCCCCCATTTCATAATTAATCCGTTAAAGAAAAATAATTAGTATAGACAATAAGTATGGAATTAGTATTAAAAGAATAAAGAAAGAATTAATATATATAATTAAAAAAAAAAGAATTAGTATATGTAATTAGCACTAATAAATGATGCATCCACAATAGATCCCTGCTCATGTGAATTTGGAATTTAAGAATTAGTATAGATAATTAACATAATAAGTGATATTATGGATTTGGCGAAGAATGCCAGAAATCTGGATCAGATTGCCCTTCCCGCTTTCCTTTCAAATGCAATTTTTCTCTTTGTTCAAATTGATTTCAGGCGCCCTCTTCCCTTGCCAATTTTTCCAGACGATCGGTGGTCGGACTACAATCGAATAAGAATCATAGCAGAGATTAAAAGGCGTGTTTTAATTTATGATTAAGGCGTGTTTTAACGTTTCATTCAACAATAAATAAATAATAATTGTTAGTCAACATATTAATATTTTAGAAATTCTTTGTAATATAAATTTAATGTAAACGTAGAAAAATTCGTCAAAATTCGAATGATGTGCTCAATTTAATGCATACTTCAGTATATCTTGATACTGAAGATATACAGGGTGATTATAAATATAGTAAAGTCCCACTTTCACAATGGGTGAAATGGTACGGCATCAAAAAAAGTTCCAAATTAAGTAATATTAATTGCGCTGTAAGCGGCATAAAGAAAGTGAATTCGGCTGCCAGTGATATTTTGAATCGAAATGACAACGTACTTGGCATGAATTTCACATTAAACCAACTGTAGTATTGAATGTGCTTGTTTCGGTTTTTGACGGAAAAAATGACTTCCAAGTCATTCAATAGTGGTAACACTATTAGTGAAAAGCCCAGCCACCACGGCAAAGTCATACCAAATCAGATGGGAATAATCGGTGGAAATATTTTTGGAACTTTTTTTTTTTGATGCCTTACTGTTTCCTCCTTCTTCAAATGTCTTCAGTTCAAATGTGAATTCATTGTGACGAGTGGTTCTTTTTTGACAGCATTTTGAAAGTAGGGCTTTAATTATAATCCCCTTGTACTTTTTAGTATATGTTATCACGAACAAATGATTCCATGTTAAAATTTCTGATTTCATTTCTGATGCTAAAATTTCTACCACGTATTCACACTTTGATAAACACTTGCAACGATTTACTTGCACTTAATTTTGCAACGAATTTATCTTACCATTCTTGCATGTGTGCGAAAAGAATTCTAATTATTCTCAAACACATTTTAATATCCATGCATATTAAGATATCCATTTAACACATGACAACCAACGAATTGCAAACAGATAATGGTTTGGTTTCTGAATTAAATGCGATTTATCCGCTACTTAATCAGCAACCAGCTGTGCAATTCCAATTCCAGATTATGAGTTGTAATCAGAATGTCCCTAGTGCTCAGTCGAGAATTATTTGCCCTCCCTACTAATGAAAGATTACAACAAACAAAAGTGAATAAACACTTCCTCACCATCCGATAAATCTGACTGGGCGTCTAATAGCAAATGCAGACAATGGAAAAGGATCTTTGATAGTGAATGCCGTGCTTGTTCAGATATTAAATTTGATTTATCATCTGTTAATTGCGTTGCAAGTTTAATTAACGTTTCACACAACATAAGCAATTTCGTTGGACTTTTGTGGTTTTGAATTAAAAACACCGTGTTTATAGTAAAGATGGGCACTTATTGCCAATCGTGTGAATATTGTTCAAAATTGCAGCTATTAAGCAACATTTGAAGTAATATACTACTGTGTCCAAAAAATAACACTTAATTTTTTAAATTAACATTTACCTTTAAATTTTCAATTTAAAATTCCTGGGGGTTATAAATTTCAGTGTTTTTTCTTTTTTAGGTTTCTGGCACTGTCCTCGACATCTGTGGGAAATTGGACGTCAAAATATTCATTAGTGTGTGAGTTACACTTGGCTTTGTGAAACGCTAAAACTGATTCCGGCGATTTTTGAAATGTCTGAATTCATTGAGCAAGAACTTGCATTCAATTTTTGTTTGAGGAAACGTATAGAATGTTGCAGACGGCATTCGGTGCGCATTCCTATATCGGAAAGAAAGGTTTAGAAATGGTATAAACTGTTCAAAGGAGGCAGAGAACGCTTTGAAGACAAAGAACCCTCTGGTGGACCCTCAACCGACGAAGCTAAACTCCAAAAGAATTAAAGATTCGGGGCTTGCAAACAGTCGAATTTACAATTAGAGACCTTCCTGACGATGCTGGAATTTCAAAATGATCTATCAATTCCATTTTGAGCCTCAAATCTCGATGGGTACCGAAAACACTGAATGCGCCAGCTCACGCTGCATTGATTATTCGAGACTTTTCTCCAGAAATGAAATCCATATCGTTCCACAACCACCGTATTCACACCGTGCAACTTCTGGCTATTCCCTAAACTCAAACGATCACTCCGTTTTGAGTCGATTGAGGAGATTCAACGTGAATCGCCGCTCGATTTGAAGGCCATCCCTGCCGATGACTTTTCAGCATTCATTGAGGATTGGAAAATAGGTTGGCATAAGTGCATTGTGTCCGGAGGGATTACTTTGAAGGTAATAAATTTGGATGAATAAATAAAGAGTTTTTGAAAAAATAATTTTTTTCTTACTTTTTGGGCACAGTAGCATATTGTTGTTTGTATGTTCAAGTATTTCTCCTACAAAACTTTCAAAAAGAATAAAAAAATAAATAATAAAGGAAACACGTATTTTTATGCAGTTCTAATTGATTGCTAAGCATTAACTATTTTTTTTTTTAATCTTTTTTTTTTTCCGTCCCGAAATAATAAACTCGAACGCCAAATACCAACTAGATACCTGAAAAAAAAATATTCATAAAAATTGACAACCAAATTGACCCTATTAGTTTAGATATTTGACAGTGTTTGTGCAATAAAAAGTAAAATAGCATGTTATTATGTTCACCAATTTATATAATGGCATCATGATATTGAATTATTATTATTCATATAATAAAATAAAAGGCTCACTGATCATTAGTGGTTTTCTAACTTTAATAATATTTTTCGGACGATGGCAAATATCCAAAGATAGTTATAGGAGGGCTCATTTAATTTCATTTTGGAAAGCGGAGTTTTTCGTGTCCCTGATCCTTTTCAATTTTGGTTTTAAATTTATTTCGTTGGTTGTTTTTTTAAATTTCACTTGTGAACTTTTTTATAAATAACATTTATTTAGAAAATAATTGAGTAATTATTAAATAATTTAGTAAAAAATGAATGTATAATTGTTCTAAAAAGATTGTCTGGTGAAAGAAAAGACGATTTTATTTCAGAACGAAAAAAAAAAGAAAAAAAAATCGTTTGCTATTCTACAGTTTATTTTATTTTAATTTCAGATCGCTGTTATGCATTTTGTTCTTGAATTAAATTCTCAATTTTATCGGTTACCTGTATACCAGCCCAGTCAATTATATGTATTTATATATAGATTTATTTTAATTTTAATTTTTTAAAATTGTATTTATAAATATAAAGCAGGGTGGGGTTTTTCATTTCTTTGAGCACTTTTTTTCGTCTCCTTGATCAGTTTTAATTTCCCTGACCATTTAGTCGCTTTTTTTTTTTTTGTTTATTTATTTATTTTTCAATTTCTTTCAAGTGCTAATAATTAATTATTTAAATAACGTAAAAATTGTTTAAAAAAAAAACGTCTGATGAAAGCAAAGACGATTTTATTGTTAAAAAAGATGTTTATCAAGAAAAGAAAATCATTTGCAATTCTATAGTTTGCTTTATTTTTTTTAAGATTACTGCTAATGAGTTTTGTTCTAAATTTTACCATGTATTTTTTTAACCTGTGTATCTACTCAGCCTTTTACAAATTTTAGATTTGGTCTCTTATTTATGCTTTTATATCTATTTATTATTTTTTAAATTCTCTTTCAATTCGATGACAGATTTCATTTATAAAATAAATATTTAAATTGGTAGAAGAAATTACATAACTAATGGAAAGAGAAAATTGTCAATCATGATTCATCATAAATTACGTCATGATATTATATCATAATTTTCAATATAACACATTGATATAACATTCTGACATCAAATTACTATAATTTACAACATCTTTATATAATTAACAACATGTTAATGAGCATCGATCATTGTGAATCATGATTAACATGACTATTCATACTTGATCTTCCATTGCATTACAAATAGGTGAAGTATAAAGGATCATGGTAAACAGTCCAATATGTAGCGATTTTCTATTGCTACATAGTCTCGACGTCTCTAATCAGAACATCCTTTTTTTTACTCATTCTCATTTTATCAATAAACCTTATTTGGAATACTGAAAAACTTTACAGTATTTCCGTTTTCTATTAAACATAAAAAGAACATTAAAAACCAAGATTGAGCAATCCAATAAGCTTTGAATACGGTTGGTTACAACAATGCCATAGAGCTTTACAATTTTCAGGGCACAGTTACACAAACCAATGAAAATTTATATTTTAAACATCATTACACTAAAATTTGATGTAACTATTTTTCAAGCTTATCTAACACCGATTATCTAACTCCGATGTACGATTCAGAATAAGTATAAAGTGTAGATACTGTTCTTAGCACCATCTAAATATGATAATATTATCACTGAATATTGTGTCATGTCTCCCAGTTATAGCATTTCCGTTCCCAGGGAAAATGAAGGTATATTCTTTAACAAATGCATAATAACGACTTATCATTTAGATCTGACAGAAAATAAGCAGTGTTGTGAGTAGTTATATTACATGCAATGAGGATTTTGTACTAAGGAGAACAAACTGTCACTCAAAAATGATGGCAGATGTTTAGTGTCATGTATAATAAGACTCAAATTAACGAATGCCTGTGCGACTTTCGCAGGTCGAAACAATTACAGATGGAATATGGAATGCACCATGAGTTGTTGCATCGTGATGGATGATCAACCATGAGCTAAGAAATGTCTACTCAATGAGAAGTATTAATTCTAACAGTTTTATCTACCTACCAACACAAATTTTAATTCCGAATTAAAGAGCCTGATGGCCAAATGACTGGAACTCTGACGCTCGGTGCCACAGGTTTTGGGTTCGAGTACCGGCGGGTAGGGGTTCAGGATCCATTTTAAATCGCAATTCCCGGTATAATATAAGCGTAGAGCGTTGGAGATAGGGCTGACTATCCTACCCTGTAAAAAGAAAACATCCCAAGTTTCGAAATCTGCCATTAGATAGACGGCCTTGGCCCACCAAGGGGCTATTGTGCCATTGAAGAAGAAGTTCCAAATTAAAAACTAATTTTAACACCCATTACAATATAAATACACAATATGTTTATGCGTTACTATAATACGATTTACACTATATATAAGTACATATAATGAAACATATTCAATTAAAATTAAATACTTGAATTTCTGTCCTTTAGACGAACGACGACAACAACACCATTGTGCTGATGAAATTCATTAGCATATGAAAAACGCAAAATGACCATTACTGCTCATGCAGGTACTGAATATGCAGGAGTTTTCCGCCTGTTTCCGAAGTGAACCCCTTATTGTTTCGCGTATCAAGCCGTGTGATAATTAAGGTCTGCCGCAGACAGAGTGCATTAGATTCGTCGTAGACTGGAGAAGTCTAAAAAAATGTCCGTCTTGGAGTGAACTGCACTTGTGAATCAAATTATCTATAATTTCCATTTTTGTAAACAGAGTTCTGTATATATGTATATAATGCTTGAAAATAAAAATTAAAATTTTTCCCATAAATCTGGAAGTGACCTTCTTCATGAAGCAAAACTAATTACTTGAATTTCTGCCCTTTAGACGAACGACAACAACACCATTGTGCCGATGGAATTCATTAGACTATGAAAAACGCAAAATGACCCTTACTGACCATGTACTTGTGCACGTCATTATGAAGTTCTACATTGGATGGGATCTTCATGAAGTCCCTGTTTCATTTCCCCGAAGTATGACGCGATGCTCTATCGGTAGCCGAGTTTGACCTTCACTCGTTAAACCAGCCGATCCCAACTCCTGTAGCGCATGAAGGCCAGCGAAACACACGACGCCCAAGGATAATCCATCACGCTAGACGCTGGGGGATATTTGATTTTCTATTCCAAAAGGATTTTTCAAAATCATTATTTGGGCTTCCGAAAAGGTTGGGTGCGGCTGGAAACTGGGACAGTTCTCGGAAATACATGAACTTGAATGTAGACGCTTTTTGTGTTTAAATATGTTTCGCAAATTTAAAGTTAACAAAGCAAATTAAACATTAGATTATTTTAAAATAAAAATCATATAAAATTAATTCTTGTAAAATATAATTAATGGAAAAAAAATGATAAAAATTTTAACAGTTGAAGTATTTGTAAATGTAATTACTGTAGCATTTCTTTTTCTCAAGTTTCCCAGTTTTGGCAACTTCATTCTCAAGAGAGAGAGATGCATGTCGTTTGAAAAATACATATTAAACTCATCACTCAAATTTTACAGCAAACAAGCAGTGTTGTGGGTAGTTATATTTCATGCAATTAGAGTTTTGTACTCATGAGAACAATCTGACACACAAATCTAATAGCAAATATTCGGTATCATCTATAATGAGTCTCAGGAGATTAGCGAATGTCTGTGCGACCTTCACAGGTAAAATTAATTACAGATTGAATATGAACTATACCATGAGTTGTTCCATCGTGACGTGTGATGTGTGATGTATTATGAGCAAATAAATGTCTACTCAATGAGAAGTGAGGGAAACTCACCCCTGCCTCTCTTTACGGATTTTCTTAAAAGGAGGTTTTTGGGAAAGGTGAAATAGGGTGTTGTTTTGTTCTTTTTTTCTACGAAGTGACTGAATAGGCCGGAGTTTTCCACCCGTTTTCAAAGTGCACCCCTTGTGGTTTTATGAATCAGTTATTATTTTAATAACTTAAGTTATTATTCAATTCGTAATGAGCAAGAGAGCGAATCCTTTTTTTTTTTTTTATGGAGAAACAACCTCAGTTCAATTTTAAAACTAAGCAACATAATTAATATCTATATTATAGAAAACGCTTTGCTTCCAGAATTTTCCCTCTCTGTTGATTATGCTACTCAAATAATTTAAAATTTGAAGCCAATTAGCTTCCTTCCACAAGTTAAAGAGAAAAGAAATTTCTATTATGCTAGTCTTAAATATAGTCCGTTTCAGTTTCTTTTTTTTTTTTTAAAAATAGTTACAAACATGAGTTCAAATCAAGCTTCCGTTGAGTTTACAAATTAGCTGTAGAATCCTTTGGAAATCTACCTTGACTTCAAAATGAATAACTTCAAAATTCTTTCCATCACCAACGATTAAAATATGTTGGTCCCAGTCTAATCAGTCTAAAGTGTGCAAAAAATGATCGTAGAACGGAAAATCCAAACGATTAACATTTTTAGAAAAATAATTCATTATCGATACTGTTCGAAAGTAGTTTGGCTTTAAAATAGTTTCCTAAATCCCATTTCATTTACCATTCACATTAACAGGAGATTTAACATTTAAACAAATTCACTAAAGCATGAATAAATGAAAATCACATAGTTGGTGAGTGAACCAATACAGAATGTCTTCTTTATTATTTTAGGTTGCCACAAACAAATAGTGAAAACCGAAATTATGTTCTTAATTTCGGTTTTCACTATTTGTTTGTGATAAAAACCGAACGTATATTCATGCCAACTCATTATTAAAATAAGGAATATTAATTTCCTTGCATATTTGCAATATTTACACGAAGTAATGATCATTTAGAGGATAATAGAAATTTTAAGGGATTCAGTATTACCCAAGGTAAATTTGACAACATAAAAAACACCACCATAGACGACATCTAGGGATTTATATCCTCAGATCCTCCCCAAACTAAAAACTTCATGGTTGAGAGGATAGCGCTCTGGTTCTGTACCTCAGGTTTCGGTGTAGAATCATGGCGGGATCATGGATGTTTGCAGTATTTCAGAATCCACTTTAAACACTAAAACATCACTGTCTAATTGAGCTCTCTGGTGAAAAAAAATTACCGTCGAGCTACGTAACGAACCATAACATAAACCATTAAAATAATTTAATTACTCATTTGAAATACAAAATGAGAATAATATTGGGAAAAATACCACACAAAAAAATCACAAACTTTTTCGAACAATAAGAACTATACACCAGCAAGACATAACTTCAATAAATCTGTAGACTAGGAAGCCATTCTATTGGGGCTTGAGGAAGAGCGGAGAATCTGGGATGGTAGCATTGGGGAGGTTTAGTATTTTGCTCTAAGGTCATTTTTGGTGCCAAAGGGGTAAAAAGAACCGTGAGCTACTATTTAATGTGGATTCCAAAACACTACCTACATCCATGGCACCACCGAGACTCGATCCCGAAAAATGTGGTACCAAATACCAGGGCGCTAACCACTCGCTCATGTGGCCCCCAAGTATTGGGAAAGTTTGGTTTGGTTTGTCGCACTACGGCCATTTTTTTTAAACTTTAGGCTAATTAGACCGGGACCTATAGTTTAACGTGGATTCTCAACCACTCACAAACATCCATGTCATCACCAGGATTCGACGTGTAACCTGTGATATCAAATGCCTGAGAGATAGCCAATTGGCCATTAGGCCGCCAAATTATGGGGAAGATCTGGAGGATATTAATCTTCCAGATGTCGTCCATGGTGGTATTATTTTTATGTGGGTACTATGTAGCAGATTTAACTTGGGCAACACTGTTCTCCCGAAAGGAACTGTCGTCGGAGGGCTGTTCATGGTCAAAAGATTATCCACCCTCAACTTTCTAACTGTTACAGGGTTACGAAGCCCTAAGTACGAAGTGAGGTGTGAAGAAAAGGAAAAGGTAACACTGAGTGTGCTGCAGATCTGCTATCCTAAGAAAAATAACTTTAGGTAGAAAATCAGAACATTTGAAAACGGTATTAACATAAAGTAACTTCAACAGATTTAAGCATTTTCATTTTACAGTTGGGGGATTTTGAAGACATTCAACATCTCTGGAAAGTGGGATGGGCGAAAAGAGATCACCCAATTCTTTTGGATCGATTCCAATTCATTCGTGTGTCGCAATTCTTCGAAAACCAGCTATTAGGCTTCCTTCTGCAGGTACGGTTCCGATCGATCGGAAGAGGGCTTTTGATTTATTCGGGCGACGACAACCTGTTCGCGTGATTATCTCCGATTAACACCTGTCGTCAGGGGCTCTTTAGGCGTCCCCGGGGAAGGGGTTCATTAGAGTCCCTCTCGGAGGGGACCGATTCGGAAAACGTTTCCGATGGAACCGGTGGTCGACACATGTATTTCGAAAAATTGTTTGGGTGAAATATTTTCTGCACTGACAGAAAATAATATGTGGTATAAAATAAATTGTGGGACTTGGCAGGGGAATCGAGATTTACTCTGTTGAAAAATTGTTCAAGTGACTCTTTTCAATACTAGAGTGATAAGTGTATTTGAGTCTAGAATATATATATCTACACACAGGAGGATTATAATTAGATTTCCACTTTCAAAATGCCGTAAAAAAGATTACAAAAGATTACCCCTTGTCACAATGATTTCAAATTTCAACTGGAGATACTTATAGATACAACGTAGGCCCTTGATGGTTTGTGGAATATACACACAACCATTCCTACAAAAGAAAGCCATGTTTAAATTCCCACAATATAATAAAACTCGATAACCCAATGACCGAAGAAAGAGGAAACTCTTGACAAGACAAAAAAGTGACTATTTTTTTTAGAATTGTTATTCTCATTGCCACGGTTTTGCACTATTTATTCACTCCAAAATGTCGTTTTCAAAACCTATGCCCGTCTTTATGATGCCACCAGGTCTCATCGTGAACCCGAACGTGGCACCTGCGTCGCCCAAAAATTGGATCCCCGATAAAAGGAAAAGCACGCCGCACTTAAGAACTTTTTCCCGAAATGTCGTCGATGACACCAAAGCAGAGACGAGGCGGTTGTGAGCAGAAAGGGTTGAGAGTCAATGGACATCACGTTCCTCGCGAACGCCGACGGTCATTTGCTCGAAAAGGATGGGAAATTGGTGGATCTAGATCTGCACGGTCTCCGTTCCATGGACATAAAATGCAGGGCGCCGTTTGCTGGGAGTATGGGAATGGCTTCACCTTAAACCAGGCAGAAAAGGACTATTTGCAAATGCATTAAATATAACTTGCGCGGTTTTTAAATATAACTTGCGCGTTTTGTTATGTAAATCGATAAATCATCCATTCGGTTTTATCTAAGAAATCGTTATTGGAAATACTTTTTTCCTTGCTCAATTTTCCAACAACTACAATGCTATTAACACTATGTTTAATCGATCGCCATTTTGACAGATTTTGAAGAACTAAAACGAAACGAAAGAAATAGAATCAAGGCTTCTTCCAGCATCATTTGCGGTCTGATGGCCAACTGGCTAGTGCCACAGGTTTTGAGTTCGAATATTGGCGGTGGCATGGATGTTTGCGAATGATTGTGATTCACTTTGAAATGTAGGTCTCAGTCAAGTTAGCCTAAAGTGTGCACTAAATGACCGTAAAAAACAGAAACAAACCAAACCATCTTTCCGTCAGCAGTTCGCAATTCAGTAAATCGTGCCAAATCGGCTGTTGTAACAAAAACAGAAGTAAATAAATTAAATGTACAAAACTCTTTATAAAGTAAAAATATATATAATTATTAATATAAAATATTTTTATTATTATTAAATGTAAAGAAATCTTCGCGAAAAATGTATACTGATAATAGATTATGTCTGCAAAAAATGCACGGATTAAATGTATGAACATTAAAAGTTTATGTAAGCTTGTGTTCCTTTATGCAATCGTAACATGTTTAATTAACTTACAATAAGTCTACTAAGATTGTAATTCTTTTAAATTAAATTGTTTTTCTTAAGAAAATGCGTAGTTCCTTATACCCGCCAATTTCTCAGGTGTCTGTACAGATAGCTATACAAAAATGTCCGTATACCTAGTGTTAATACATTCATTTTCAATTAATAGTGGATATATTTGTCAGACAGAAGCAGTTACCAAGTAGGACTGAATTGATTATTTATTTATTTATTTATTGCATAAAGAGAAAGAGAGAGAAGCAGGTTAACAAGTCTTGAACTTCAATACTATTAGTTTCTAAAATATCTTTATAAAAAAAACATCTGGAACATCTAGAAGATGGGACTCTATTGTTGTTATTGTTGTTGTGACTAATCCTCAATGTCCTGCAGTGTGGTACGAACATCCCATGAGTAGTCGACTCAGGGATGAAGGGAAGGGGGCAGCTTCTGTTCTGATATAGCACCCGTATTTAGAAGTGTGACTTTTGCTCCGTGACGCTTTACAGTCATATGAGACCGGGACCTACGGCTTAAAGTGAATTCCGAACCACTACAGACATCCATGGCACCGCTGGAACTCGAACCCGAAACCTGGGGTACCAAGCGCCAGAGTTCTAGCCACTCGGCCATTCAGGTCCTTCTCTATTGTAATTTATAATGCGGTTTACATTCGTTGCCAATTTAAATTGTCGCCAAATTACCAAAAAAGAAAAGCCATGCTAAGACTTAATAATAAGACCTCAATACCAAAATTAATATTTAATAATGCTGTCTCAATCTTTCATTCTTTCTCGCCATCGAACACATCATTAGGTACATTATCATCCAAGAGGATTACACTCTATGCGTTTCGCAAGCCTCTCCTATTCGCAGCCATTAACCATTCCATTCAACGAATGCGAAAGTCGCGGAGGGCATTCGTATTAACATTCCACAAAACCCTCACTCGCGTCATCTATTCATTCCGGGGCAGAGACAGGGGGGTCTCTTCCCTCCCCACCTGCATATTTAATCGCAATCGCAGGGGGCTTTGTTTTGAGGGTCGGTTGCTAAACGAGAACCCCCTCCTCTCCCCAAGACAACGTGGGCACACCCATTTCGGAAATGGATCGTTTGGAAAACTATTCGCCCCTCCTCCCTCTTTTTCTGCATGTCCCCCCCCCTTTCTACAAAATGTGATTATTGTTTATGCCTTTCCATGGACTATTGCAAACATTGTTATAGTTTTATGAGAGAACAAACAATGTATGCCTTTCTCCCCATGGAATAGAAAATGAATCAAACTAAATATTCTGTTGACTCTTTTTCAGAAACAGAGAGCAAAGTTTAAACATATGGAGCAGAAATAAAAGTTTTCAATCTCAATCCAAGACCATTACTTTCCAGAAGCAGATGTATAGTCAGGAATTAAAAGTTCAACTCAACGTACATTGCTGTGCTGTACATTGCTGCTGTACATTGTGTGCCACTATAAAATTTGGAACAACTTTGGATTAGACGAACAATTCTTATATTCTGGTGTGATGGAGCCCCAATAGGTAGGAGGCTCCGTGTCGCAGAAGAAGAAAGGCAGTGTGTTGCGGGAGGATTTGTAACAGGAACTATCACGCATTCGCGTATCGTATGGGAGATAACGCGGGAAACTCCCACCAGTCTGACTCACGAGACAAGTTGCTGAACTTCCCAAACGCCATCAAATCTCATAGCTTATTTGAAATAGGGCCTACAACAAAGCCTCCAGCTGGTGAAATCTCAATCCTGTAGCCACCAGCTGCGCACGTTGCCACTGTGACACGAGTTGGGCATAGTCTATCTAAATTAAGTAAAAAGATTTTTAGTATGTTAATAAGATATATGTATAACGTTTTCTAATTACCCCAAATGTAAAAAGTGAACTGTATTCCAAGGAAAAAATTTATTTCTTTACTACATTTGTGTTTCATTTTCATTTTGTTCCAAATATAGGCATCATAATTATAATTGCAATGATTCTGAAGAAAATCATAAAATTTTATAAAAGTAACTAATTTAATAACTTTTATTTCTTCACAATTAATTTATTATTATTATTGTATTAGTAATGTTTATTTTTTTAGTTTTGCTAAATTCTATTTTTCCTTGAAGATAATATCTTCAAATAGATTTTTTTTTTTCGTACATTTGCAATTTATTTATGCTATGTATAATTTCCATATTTGAATAGAAAAAAAAAAAAAACGTTATTTGTAAAGTTCTTAACTTTTTTTTTATTTTAAATAATTATATTTAACACCTTAATAGCAAAAAGTTAAATAAATACTTTTCTTCAAACACAATACAAAAATAAAACCTTTCGGAAAAAAAAAAACGACTACTTATTGAAAATATTTTTTTTTTTAAGTGAGTTTAAAAAATGAAAGTACTTTTAGCACATCTATGTGCACATAAAAGAGTGTTTATAATTTTTATAATCCTTCTCTTTGTTTTTAAGACTTAAATGGGTACTGCGTTTGTTTGATAATTAGATTAATTCGGTATTTTTTTTTTTTTAATATCCTAATTTATTTTTCCAGATCATACGACAATAGATTTATTTTCACTATCATCATTAACGTTTCTAATTACAATTTTTTATAATTAGCATACTGAGTAAAAAAAATTACGGTTAGATGTGATCATCAGCTTAGAAAATGCTAATTACCTACAAAGACTTCCTTTTTTTTTTCAATACAAATTTTTTGAAGCATAGAATTTTTATTTTCACAATTTAATCAGATTGAAAAAAATATTAATTAAGGCCATTTATTATAAGTATTCTTTTTTCCATGGAATTTATTTTATTCTATTTTTATACCTGTTTGTGGAATATTTATGCTTGTTACCTTTTATTTACTTTTTGCTGTAACGTGACTTTGAAATCTAAGGAATTAAAATGGCTCTCCCATAATCCAAAGGTGAATTGGACTTCGGGAAAAATATCATTACACTAATAGATATTCGCTTCATGTTTTTGGCAACAGCGGATGATGGTCTCAGAAATCGATTCTGGAAAGCCTTTGGGGAACATTTGGTGTTGCCAGTTCGTGTAATGGAATTCATCAAAGCAAGTGATGCCATTGCAGGATAAACTTCTTCTTCGTTAACTTTTAAAAAGAAAGATCTTTTATGAAATAACTTGGTTAACGTTGATGCAAGATAATTGTGTCCATTATTTATTTGTCTGTTTATTTATTGAGTTTTCTTGGACATTCTTCGAATTGTTTTGGTGAAGATAGTTATGAGCCAAAATTCCATACTCGATAACAGCAATGGAGTAATAAGAATTACTGCAAAAAGTCACATTACTGGAGTGTTCTTTCATTAAGATAAATGCCCTGATAATGAAAAAAAAAATTGCTTCAGTTTCAAAACAAACAAATTGTTGGAATGTAAAAAAAAATTCTTATTATAAAAGCTGAATTAGTTACATAAATGAAATGTTTTCGGAAATACACTATGTGGAAGAAAGTGACGGGACACGACACTATAACGACATAAACCCATATTTATTAAAATTAATAGGAGGTAGGACCTCTTTTGGCTGCGATCACAGCTGCACCCCTTCTGGGCATGCTTTCCACTAAATTAGCCATAGTGGCAAGAGGAATTTTTCCAAATGGGAAGTTCCATAGTTCAGGCTTGTTCTAGGGAGTGCTGTGCAGGCCCTCAACCGACGGTCCAATTCGTCCCAGTGTTCAATTGAAGATCAGTTTCCATGCGTTTAAAGTTGTTGTTCATATACCAATCAAGAGTCCTCTTTACAACATGGCATGTTGCGTTGTCGTCTTGATACCAGCAATCATCCATACCGTACGTTTCCACAAGGTAGGAAGGACATGATTGTCGAGAATATTACAGTATCTATCGGCATTCATCGCACCATCAACCTTACCAGTGGGCTAGCCCCATACCAGGAGAAACAGGCCCATACTATCAATCCTCCCCACCAAATTTTACAGTTGGGACGACACTTCGTGCAAAAGGCGTTCTCCTGGTAAACGCCATACCCAAACACGTCCATCGGAATGGAAAAGGGTAAATCGCGACTCGTCACTAAAAGACGCATTTCCAGTCATCCAGAGTCCAAGTTGGTCTTTGGCCCATCGAAGGCGCGCTTGTTGGTTTTCGTAATCAAAGGCTTATGGGCAGCCAAACGTCCAGTGTAACCTAACTTATGGGCCTCGATACGAAGAGTCTTGGTCGAAACGGCCACACCTGTGGCTTGTCTAAGCTCATTAGCGATGTTATTCATGGATGTTTAACGGTTACTTCGAATCTCCGGTACACCGCCGGTCTCTGCTGGTGAGAACTGTGGGTCATCCACTTCGGGGTTTGTTCTGACAGTGTCCCCCAGTCTTGTAGCGACACACAACACGTGCTACAGTTGATTTTGAGCAGTTACGGAGACGGGATATCTCCCCTAATTGACACCTTGGCAAGATGCAATCCAACCAACACACCTTTCTCGAACTCAGACAACTCTTCCCGTGGGGGCATCTTGACAAAAAACAACTCTAGTCGACTCCACAGAGTATTTATAGGATATGGCTGACACGTGATACCTATTATTGCGCATGTGTCAGCTGTATTGTCGACTTTTCTACTTTTCGAGGGGTGTCCCGTCACTTTTTCCAGATAGTGTTTCGTTTACAGTACGTTTGACAGTTTATTCTTGCAGTTTTTTTTATCTAGGCTAAGGCTATCCTAATGTAAGAATATATGCTTTAATAATTCTAGGGCACATTAAAATAATTTTGCCATATTGATATTTATCCTAGTTCATTATCATCACTATTAACATGTTTCTATTTATTTTAAAAAAATCCGTTGTTCAGTATTTGCCAATAGAGATTCTGTAATTTGAAATTACTTTTTTCAAAATTGTTTATTGTAAAGTCATTATTTGTATTCCATCTTTGTAAACTTGATTTTCATATTTTTCGCATGAAAACAAATTTTGTCAGAGAATTATAAATTTGACATTATACTTTTTAAAACACAAAGTTACAACACTACACGAGTTACACGTTACGTAAAAAAAATAAAAGAATCAATTGATTTTTTAAGAAAAAAAAAAAAAAAAAAAAAAAAAAACTTGTAAAAGTAGTGAAAGCTGAAGATGAAGTAGCTGAAGATTTAAAATAACTCTGTAAAAGGGAATGAACTAATATAAAATTTTAGAAAAATTTGAAAACTATCATAAATCGTATTTAAATTCTTTAGAGAAATATATAAACAAGAATTTAATAATTTAAGTATTATTATTAAATTTCCTTTTTCTGTCTTAAATGAAACGATATTTAGAACAATTCAATACTTTTCTTTTTTCTTAATAAAAAAATTTAAATGTTGTATCATAAAATGTCAAACATTGCATAATAAATGCGTCATTCATTAAAAATATAATTAATCTTCTCTATTTTAAATCTATGTAAGAATATTTATTATAAAATATTTAGTATTTCTAATTTTCTTTGAATAACAGTTGATATTTATTAATGAATTAGCTAGATATTTTTAAAAAATTAATGCATTAAAGTAAACATCATTAGTTTTTCCATCATAAATAGAAGACTCATTTGCATATATATTAAAACATAAATGCACAATAAAGTAGTTAAAACACGAATTTGCTATTAATATAAACACAGAACTATCCAATCTTATATTTTAACAAAACTCATTAAAGAGCAGCATTTAAGCATTCAGCATTTTCTTAAGCTTTTAATTATTCTTCCTAAAATTCCATTTAACAAAAAAAAAAAAAAAAAAAGCTGAATGCATTCCATTGCCAGATGAAAATGGGAAATTTAAATCTTACACCTTTTTTTTTTTTATCGTTTGATCGACAGTTATTTCAAAGTTCTAATTTGGCAACAGCGAGTTACTTTTAATAGCCTCGCTCCCAAACGCGACTCCTGATGAAGCATGCACTAGAAAAATACTCTCCAACCCGATGACATAATTTCCATTTAAAACTTGGAAACAACTTGGATAGTACGTATCTTCTTCTCCATCGAACGTCTTCTACTCAACTCAATTACCCCCTGAATTTCAAATCAGCTTCGTCTTCGAGCGTTATTTCATTAGCAATCTAATGACATGAAACGATGAAATGAACTTCATTACCGGCAAAATGGCCTCGAAGACATTAAAGTTTAACGGGACTCTTATTCTAAACTGATCCTCTTAATTGTTGGAAGTGTAACGTTGTCACTCGACTGAATAGCTAAGTATCGTAAATGAAGAAGAATAGTTATGGCCTTTTAAAGGATTGTCTTTTTTTTTTAAAAAGAAATTTTAACCTTTGATAAAGTTGAGTGCGATTTGTTAATATTCATTCTTGTAATTTATCTATCAAACAAAAACTTTAATGGTGCCATTTTAAGTGTTAATTGGGGCTGTTGCGCCAATGAAGATGATGTTTTAGAAATGAGGATTTCAGTTCATTTATCTGAATCATTACGATGACGATCCATAGTACGTGCCAGAATCGATCCTAAGTAGCAAGTTTGTTGAATATGAGTTTTTCTGTAATTCAGTACCTGTGGGATGCCTTTCTAACAACGGAATCGGTGTATAGAAGGTGAAGGCGAGGAAGATCTGGAACAAGTTCCATAAATGACCACCATTCGTAGCTAACTTCAAAAATACTACCCCAATGCACTTCCTAAAAACTCCTACACCAATGCACTTCCTGTCTTCCCTTCTAGCACTTATTGGGAGGCTAGTAAGCTGCTCAACTGTGCGCTGCAGCCTTCAAGAAGAAGAAGAGTAGTAAATGCGAGGTGTCTAACAGTGCGTGCAATACCCTTTCTGAATTACTTTGGCAAGGGTAAGTGTGCATAGTAGCAGTCCACTTTTAGTAGGTGCTCTTTGGATCTATATGAATCTATTACATATCTGTTGTTCTAGTGGTGAATAATTTAGGGAAGAATCATGGTATGTAGATTGTATGCATTATGGTATGTATCAGCAGATTGGAATGTCATGCGTTGATCATGACCGGAATAGCAAATCCGGAATAGCGGAATGGAATTCTTGGGATGTCCTTTCTGAATTCTGCTGGCAAAGGGTAAATGTGCATAATAGCACTCCCCTTCCAGTGGTTGTATTCTGGATCTATAGGAATCTATTACATATCTATCTTTCTAGAGGTGAATAATTTAGGTCGAAGGGGCCTGACAGTCGAAAAAAACCCCGATAAAAACGAATTGAATAAAATCGCACATTTTAAATGTAATTCTATGTGAATATATTAAATTAAAATACATGTTATGACTACCAATAGGAAATGATTCAAAAAAATAAATACAGGAATACAATTTTGGGACTACTTTCGAACATTATGCATCGGACCCCTCCGATTCGCTCTATATTTGTTTAACAAATAATTGATGAGGCAATCCATCATAATTCTGTGTGGTCAGTCGAGTTTGATGAATGTCTGGCAGAGTATTCAAATAATTCATAACGGAAACACTATTCTGAGCAAAGCAATTAGTTTAAAATCGGGACCAGAGTGAGGTAAAGAAAAATCATTTCAATTGAAAAAATAAATCCGATAGAGAAATACATTCTTCCATTTGCAGATAGGACACGTTTCTGCAATCCTGCGTTGAGATTCAAGGAAAAAAGGAATCCTTTGTATTCAATCTGTCTCCAAATTCTCAATTTTCTGCAGTCAATGAACTTTTTAGCGACCGATTTTTTTCTTCAAAAAAGGTTTTTTGCTTTCGTCTTGATTTTATCATTTAAATGAGTTTGGCTTTCATAATGTGTCACTTCATCGTTTTCTTTCTGTAGAAAGTAGGATGTAAAAGCATTTCGCTTCATTTACATGTAATAATAATAATTACTACGTTCACATTACCTATTTCAGGAAATTGTTTTCAGAATTTTTTCCAATTGTAAATAAATCAGTTCTTCCTAAGAAAACGATCCATTTATATAGAGTAACATAGATATGTATGCAGTTTCCACTGTATATACGGATTCCCAGCATACTATTTACTACAAAGTGATTCAAATAGGAAGAAACGAATCACGTTTTCCTTAAATGGTAAGAAAAGAAAAAGAATTTTCAATTTTAAACAATCACAAGCCTAGTAGGATTCTTAACATATTTTTTATTGAACTTATCCTTTGAAATAATTTCTTCAACATATTTTTTATTAGTCTTAAATATTTTGTTTAAATAAAGAACCAGAAAAGGATAATTTTTATTAAATTAAACTCATCTAAATGATGGAATAAAATAATCAACGATTTTTCATAAGTTTTCATAAGTGTTTAAAGTTCTACTACTACACCACACCGCATCTCTTCAAAATATTATTACTACTACACTCAAACCACACCACATCACATTATTGTGCCAAGAGCTCAGTTGCCCCCTTTACAGTTTGGGAATGATGTGGGTGAAAAAAATCTGATTCGGCTCTGTGACGCTCTACGGTCATAAGAGACCGGGACCTACGGCTTAAAGTGGATTCCGAACCACTACAAACATCCATGGTATCCCGGGATTTGGACCCGAAGCCTCTAGTACCGATCGCCAGAAAGTTAACCACTCTGCCACCAGGCTCCTCTAATATTATTAAAAATTCTGTAATAATAAAATCAAATAATTGTCAAAGTTTTCAAAGAAACTGCATGGCAGACAAGAAAGTATTATCCTATTATAAAGCAGATAAACTATCTGATTATAAATATCTGAATCTACGATCTGATTATAACTATCTGAATTATCTGATTAAAACTTAATTTTTAAAGCCAAGAAGTTGAAGAAAAAAAAAAATCAATATAGGTATAAGTGAGGGATTCGAAACCATGGATTAAAACACTATTAATTTCCCTTGTTGCAAGGTATGTTGGGGAAAGTATAAGATACTATTCAATGTATGTGAAAGAAAAGAGTTTAGTAGACAACATTAATCAATTTTCTAATTAAAAGATACTCCTTATCTAGCGAAGTAATCATATCATTTAAAAGGAGTGAAAATTTTCCAACATAACTCGTTTAATTAAGGAGAATGTTAAAATTTTATTAATGTTTGTTAAGTAATACTTGAACATGTCTTTATCACAAATATTTTTGTCTTTTTTGCCTCATGTATTTTTATTGTGTTAACATAATGTTGTTCTGATACGAAGTCCATGATGTTGACAAAAATAGGATATAAAAATAATACTGAATTCTATAAAATCGACCATAAAAATGTTTTTGAACATAAAACTCTTAACTGGAAGAATGATAAAATTAAATGAATCCTTCCTAAAATTCTGGAGAATGATAATTTATGCCTTTTTGGTGAATTTCATGAAATTAAGGTCAATGAAAACACATGGGAATAAATGTAGGTGATGTCACAATGATAGTTAAATTATAATATTGATTAAATTCTGTAAATCAGAGTTCAGTTAATGAAAAACTGAATGCTCTGCAATTCTTGCTGGTGATTCCAATATCCTTGTTGCTATTGAATGTATGTTCTTATAATATCTTTTGTTTCATATATTGGGTGTGGTTTTTTTACATTTAACAGCACATTTTCCTATAACTGCACTCATCTGGTTAAAGTTCTTGTTGAATATATATTAACATTTTGCTTCTTTTTAAAAAACAATATAACTGTTATACAATTACAAGTACTATTACTTACTTGCTAGATTTTACGATTTGTAGTGGTATAAAAGGACGTATATCTCATTTTGTGTTATGATAATATGAAAGGACATATAACCACAGTTTCATTTATAGCCCGGTATGCTGTGGTATCATGCATGGACATACAACAAAATTTTTTATAGCTTAATGTGTTGTGGTGTTATGAAAGGACATAAACACAGTTCCATTTATACTTCAAAGTGCTGTGGAATTCTGAAAGAACAAAAAGCCACAGCTTTGTTTATGCATATTAATCAATTCTGGTGTTATGAAAAGACATCTAACCACAGTTTCGTTTACAGTTCAATGTATGGTGGCATTATGGAAGGACATATACCACCAGCGTCGTTTATAGTTGAATGTGCTGTAGTATTATGAATAAAGACACACATAAGCGTCGGAGGACACCGTCGTTTATAGTCGAATGTGTTATATTATGCAAAGATATAACAATTTCATTCATAGCCAGTGTGGTTTCTTTTTGCAATCACGATTTTCCGCTTCCTTTTCTCTCTATTTACAGAATTTTAACTATATAATTTTTTTTTTCTTTCCAAGTTTGATATTTATGCCACTTATTTAACAAGGTATTTATATATGTGCATTTATAATTTTTTAAATTTCTATTGATGAAATTATAAAAGACAAGTCAAATAATGTAAACTTTAAAGGAATTTTTAAAAATATTCGACTTGCATCACTGCATTATAATCTGTTTACAATACGTTAAAACTACATAATATGCCAACTACTTTACAGAATGAACTCCAAAATTAGTTGAAAAGTCCAACTCATGGCTCCAGCGGAATCATGCTTACAGTGGAGTTCAGGTTCAAATAAGCTGGTGGGTCTTTACAAATCAATACTTTCAGATACAAAGGACTCGATGGCGATTATCATAAAAGCGCTTCACATACAATTTTTTCTGGTTTCTCACTACGAGACATGCAACTGCACTCTAAAGAGCTCACGGAAGGTGAAGTCCTCCCTCTCATTGCCCCACTCCCATATGTCAGTGAGCTGATCGTAGCATGCATATGGGAAATTCGAGTTTCACGGATGCTCAACAACAATATTTATAAGTCAATGCTATGTTTAAGAATTTCTATTAACTTTATTCATTTATTATTATTAATATTATTTTTTTTTTTTTGCGAAAAGCATTTAGTAATTTTTTGTTAATAGCTTTTATACACTATATTACTGTGTCCAAAAAGTAAGACCCATTTTCTTCAATTTAAAATTCCCCCCACCTAGACTTCAGGAATTTCAGTTTTCTTTTCTCTTTTAGGTTGCTGGCACTGTCCTTGACATCTGTGTGAAAGTCGCCGTCAAAATATCCATTAGTGTTTGAGTTACGCTTGCCTTTGTGAGACGCCAAAACTGATTCCGGCGATTTTTGAAATGTCTGAATCAATTAAGCAAAGAATTTGTATTACATTTGGTTTGCGGAAACATATAGAATGTTGCAGAAGGTATTAGGGACCATTCCTATATCGGAAAGAAATGTTTAGAAGTGGTATAAACAGTTCAAAAGAAGGCAGAGAGCGCGTTGAAGAAGAAGAGCCCTCTGGTCGACCATCATCTTGCACCGACGAAGCTGATGTCCAAAAAAAAATTAAAGATTTGGTGCTTGCAAACCGTCGATTTACAATCAGAGACCTTGCTGATGATGTTGGAATTTCAGAAGGATCTGTAAATTCCATTTTGGGCCTCAAACGCGTCAAATCTCGATTGGTGCCGAAAACACCAAATGCGCCAGCTCACACTGCATTTATTTTTGTAACTGTTTCGCCCAAAATGAACCTCATGTCGTTTCACAACCACCATATTCACACCGTGCGACTTCTGGCTATTCCCAAACTCAAAAGATCCCTCCGGGGACACAATTTTGAGTCGATTGAAGGGATTCAACGTGAATCGGCACTCGCTTTGAAGGCCACACCTGCCGATGACTTTTTAGCATGCATTGAGGATTGGAAAAAAAGTTGGCATAAGTGCATTGTGTCCGAGGGGAGGATTACTTTGAAGGCGATGAAATAAATTTAGAAGTATAAATAAAGAGTTTTTGAAAAAAAAAAAAATAACTGGTCTCACTTTCTGGGCACAGTAGTATTCTTTTTCATAATTCTCCAAAAAAATTTACAATTTATTACATGAATTCTTTGGAAATTAATATTTAAAAAAATGAATAATCTGATGGTAAATATGAGATTTCCGTTTTCCTTAACTGTTTATATCCTCATAGATTTAAAAAAGTTTTGAAGTCGGCTATGGTTCCGTAGAAAGAAGAAAAACTCAAAACGTGCATCCATATTTTAAAATTTAAATATACTTTTAAAAATCAGTTATGTTTTAAAATTCATATACCTCATGTTTTACGATCCTAGTTTGACACCGTTCCTGGCGGATTAATTTGTTAATAAAATTTCTTGCAGATAAGTCAACTTTTATTAGTGCTAGAGTTTCATTCTATTGATTGCTGACGCTCGCCAACCTTGCAGTGAAAAATATTTGTCGCCAAATACATCATATGTTTCAACAGTTTTTAGACTAATTTTAAGACTAACTACTGGCATAAAATTATGGTAAGAGGATAGTTTGATAATAAATTATAAGTTAGAAAATTTAACAGCGATTACATAACTTATCCAAATAGTAAATCAAGCTTTAGAAAAAAGCAGCTGAAATGTAGCGATAACCATTTCAAACTTATTTAATTTAAAATTGGTTAATTTATATAAAATTCGATATAAAATAATTTAGTGAAATGTGGATAGAAAGAAATTCAGTGTAAATCTACGTCAAACCCTTTTGCAACACTCGTCAAACTGTGCCCCTTTTCAACCTTGTCGATCATTTTACCACTTGTAAAGGCACCCTGATGGTTTTCTTGTAGCCATTGCGAACATACGATTTCTCTTTCACTTGCAGGGAATGTCTGGAAATGCGTCCTTCCTCCTTTTTAAATTTGCATTGGTGCTAGAACGCGCATACCACGTGTTTGCTTGCTTACAGTGCATATGCATCAACAACTAGATGTATGCAATAATATGCATATGCATCAACTTTCTACTGAGTTGCCTTCTCTCTGTATTAGTCACAAAATCATTTTCAATAATTTTATAGTTGAATTCTGAAAACGCATTTGTTGCTTAAGTTTCGCACGATAGTATATATATATATATATATATATATATATATAACAATATCTTATGTTATATATACATATATATATAACATAACAAGAATAACAAAAACATTTCTTAATATATGTAACTTGGTTGGCACGGAATTACAACTATTATTTTTAAATAATCTGTCCTTGTTTTTCAGTTCCTACTATTAGTTCACACTCTCCTATATATATATCTTGTTCAAATTTTCAATCGTTCATAAAATACTTTTATTCATCCACTCAAACTCAAATACATTTTTTTGAACTTGTAGTGGAAGACACTTGATGCCACTACAGTTTTTTCAAATATTAATTAATTAATTAATTCATTAATTTTTTTTTTTAGATTTAAGTTGCATATATCTACCAATAGATGGCTCCAGATGCAAGAGGAAAATTTCAACTTTATTTGTAAAGGACTTTTCTGCAATAGAGGGAAAAAAAGTAGGAATTGACTTTAAATTTTTTTATATTTCTTGTTAAGTTGTCTTTGGCACTGAGAGCGCGCATTCCATTTACATTTACTTGCCGTGAGGTCTCTGCTGATGTCACAATGATGATATTTTTGCATGTGCATCAACTTTCTACTGAGTTGTATTTTCACTCTACTAGTCGCAAAAAGACCTTCCAACAGTTTCAGGGTTGTATGTTGAAAACGCATTTGTTGTGTAATGTACGCTAGTGTGTATATTATATATATAACATACAGAAAAAAATTTCTTAATATACATATATAACTCGATTAATAGAAGAATTAGAAACTGGGCTATTATTTAAATAATATGACCTTGTTTTGTCTTTAGTAGTTGTACCCATGAAATCAGGTTAGCAAAATAAACTGGATGAGAGATCCGAAAAACTGTTTCTTTAAAAACATTATGTAGAAGTTTCAAAATAGTTTTAAAAATAACTAAATAAAATAAGTTACTTCATTTATACCAAAAACCTATAATAAACGAAGCTGTTTTTAGTTTTCTTATATGTCCTTTACATTTCCATGCATTGTTTTAGTCCCAGTAATGTAGATTCGCTTAAGAAGTTCTGGAGACGATTCGGGGAATAATGTTGTCGGTAAAGAAAATCTTTTTCGAAGCTCAAACGCAATCGAGTTTTCGCATTTTATCGGTGTGTTCAAAAAGTCGATTTTAACATCAATAGCCCCAAACATTGGAGACGTTATTTCCAAGTTCCCCAACGAAGACCTTCCACAAAAATATTCCCGAAGCCCGTTCACTCAGGCCGGTCTTCCTATCATAATCCGGTCTCCCGCCTTATGAATTCGATACGACAGTCGTTACTCGGAAAGTGCTCTCGGAAAATTGAAGTTTGTGCAGAAAAAGATGTCCTCTACGACTCCGATAAGCAACTACGGGACTCAGGTTTCATTGAAAGTAAATGAAAAGCTCAATCATCCTCTGATCTCGTTTTTTCCCATCAAGGAATGGTACGCTTGGCACTCATAGTCATTGCCTAATGTTATTAAACCTTTGCCCGGTGGGTGGTATCAAGCTATTAGTGAAAATACAAGTTTCAGAAAGCATGAAACAGGGTAAAATAGTACTTAATGGTACTGGTTTTGAGTAACACTTTCTTTGACGATATGTAACAAAATCTGAGATAATATTTTTATATATCAAATACAAATTATTAATAGTATTTTGTCATTTAAAACGTAATTCTTAAATTAACAATTGAATAGAATATTTGTTTGGTTAAAATTTTATCGGTTTTGATAACCAAGATTAGCTTTTGTGCTAATAGTGATAGTTTTTGAAAATGAAGTATTAGTTTACAGATAGACCGTACAATCTATTTGTGTTTACCAAGTCCCCAGTCTCCTATATGACTGATGGGTGTACTATTACTACTACTACTACTATTACTATTTACACCACACACATCACTGTCTAGAGCTGAGTAGCCCTTTTGGGAATGATGTGGGTGATGAGTCTTATTATGCTCTGCGGTCATAAGACCTACTGTTTAAACTAACGCTCAGTGTCACAGGTTTCTGGGTTCCCGGCGGTGCCAATCTGCGGATGTTTGTAGTGGTTCGGAATCCACTTTAACTCGTAGGTCCAGGTCTAATACGGCTGTAGAGCGTTGAGCGTAACAGCAACCCTAGAGAAGCATCTCTAAGAGAGAAGACATCATGGAGCTGTTGCCCAATGAGCGATAACGAGATAAAAGTATCCTTTCGCTTTTCATTTTTATAAGCATTTACTTATATGATTATAAAAATAAATGCATATTGCACAAATAATAAATGTATGTTGTTAGTAATTGTTTTTACTTTTAATTGAATGCATGTTGTTAATCACTTAGCTTAATAAATGCATGCTAATTTAAATTTAATTTAACAAACAAGTATGTAAAATTTCAATCGGCTTTGACAATTCCTTTTTATAAGGGAGCTGAATTTTATGCCAATAAATGCATAAAACATTTTTGAATTAATAAATAGCATTTCATTTGATTAGTAAAAAGTAATTAATAGAGTACATTCAGTTAATATATAAGTAATTAACAACATGGGCTTAATCTAATTAAAAGTAATTAACAACCTGCATTCAATTAATAAAAGTGATAAATTAAAAAGCACTTACATATTTGTTTTATAAATTAAAAAGTACATATTTGTTTTATAAAGTACATATTTGTTTTATAAATTAAAAACATTTGTTTTATAAATATTTGTTTTATAAATTAAGTACATATTTGTTTTTATAAATTAAAGAAGTACATATTTGTTTTTATAAATTAAAAGTTCGTATTCGTAAAAACAGCATTGTATTATAAATTACAGTTTCAAAAAAAGTACATATGATGGAAATTAAAAGTACATATTTGTTTTATAAATTAAAAGCTTGCTCGTACGTATTATTATAAATTAAAAATACGTATGAAAGTAATTAATTAACAACATTCAATTAATAAGTAAAAGTAACATGCATTATAAAAAATAAATGCATGTTGTTTATTAATAAATCCTTCAAACTGTATAATAGTTTTCACATTTGGTTTTTAATCTAACAAGATATGAATTATTTAATAGACCCATGGGCACAAATACAAGAGCACATTTTATAACACTATGTTATATCAAAAAGAAAGCATCAAACATAACTATAAAATATATCCTACACATTTTCAAACAATACCGGATGCTATGTAAAAATATATCAGTTTAAAGAATATGACACCTATATAAATACATTAACAATAATAAGTAAAATAATTATTAAGAACGAAAACGAAGATACGATAAAAAGATGATAAAAATTTAAATCAATAAGAAAGTATTAAGTGCGAATTTATGTTGAGTAGTTAGTTGATAAGCATAGAATCCATGAGTGGTAGGGATTATGTGGATAATGGTGCTTATGCATGTTTTAACAGAACGAACACTACACTTGTAGGCTCAGTTGTGCCTTCCATACATATCTTACTGCTCTGCTGAGATAGATACTCACCTCCCGCTGACCTTTATTAATATAATCCGTTAACATTTCAAACCGATCACCTGAAGTTCTCAGGGGGCTTTCAGACTGCGCG
>BPLR01003571.1:0-40656 GCA_021605095.1 Caerostris extrusa | reverse complement strand
TGAACTGAATAGAAATGATCTAGTTACACCCTCTTCATTGGAAAGCAACAAAGTCACGGTGGGCCTACTGGTAGATTTCGGAGACAGGAGATGTTTTATTTTACTCGGGTTCGGTTGTCAGCCCATATCGGTGTCAGTCGGTTGTCAACGCTCTACAGTCATATATTTTGCCGGGACCCACGGTTTAAAGTGGATTCCGAACCACTATAAACATCCATAGCACCACCTGGGCCTGAATTCCGAAACCTGTGGGTACCGAGCGCCAGAGGGCTAGTCATTCGGCCCCTTAATTATAATATATGTATTAAATTTCCTTCTCTATTTTTATAGCGTTTGTTTTAATAGAGTTGGCAAGTATAAATGGGGATTTTTTTCTCCTTTCAATTATAATATTTATAGATATTTCATCAGTTAATGAAAATGTTAATTAAACGGGAGCTTTTTCACTTTTCAATTTAAGGCTTCATCCAGAATGAATTTCTAATAAATATATATATATATATATATTGTAAATTATTTAATTGGTAAAGTGAATATTAATTTTTTAAACTAAAATTTATTTTTAAATAAATAAATTAAAAATAAAACCAGGCTATTATATCTTTTAACCCACAAACTCGTTCAAGACTTTATCGCACTACAATAGCTAAGGCATCGCAATGGATTATTAATTGTACCAGCATTTAAAATTTTTAATTTTAATTCTTCTACTTTTTTTAATCTAATTCAAAAAAATATTGTCTAGTATCTTCTGACGAGAGAACTAATACCGCCTGTCAGTGTTCTAAAACCTCGAGGTTCTTTTCCTCCATTTAAGAACGATTTCGCTCATTCTCTTTTACATTCTTCCAAAGTAACTGCTCCCCTAACTTAAAGTTCAGTTTAATTTAATTCTATTTCTTACTAACTTAAGATTCTGCAGCCACATTAATACTTATTCTTATATTTTCAGACAAGGAGTATTCAGTAATTAATTTTACATAGGCATTATGTAACTGGTACGTCTATTGCCATTGATATACATATAATTAAATTAATATATGATAAGCCCCAGAGACGAAGACACAATTTTTAAATTTTTTTTGCCATTACATCTTGTATTCTTTTGTATTATTTTTTTTTTATTATAGATTACTTAAACTTTATTTTTGTGTTATATAATTTAATTAAAAGCTTCATAAATCAGAAAATGAACTATATTTTTCTTAAAAAAATTTTTTTTAATTTTCATGGGATTTCTTTAAAACTGTTGAAATATAACAGCTTTATATTATTTTGTTTCAAATACACAAGAGCAAATATAAAGCAAGCAAATGTGGCATAAATAATAAATTGTGAAATTAAAAAAAAAATTGAGTAAGATTATAATTCAATCTTTATCTCTGCAAAATGAAAAAAAAAAAAAAAAAAAAATTGATAGAGTTACAGCATTATTTTTTTCCCAGTAAAATGTGTTAAAACAGGATTCATGTTTAAAAGTCATTCACAATTGCAAAATGTAGACTGTAAAATAAAGTATTATTCAAAATTTTAATGATAGTAGATAAGTAGTAGATAGTTTTACGGTAAATCAATTTAAAATTTCTTCTTTTGTATATATCTTTGATATAATTTAAAACAATCATTTCTGAAATTTTGTTGAGAGGAAAGCAAAGAGATGAGTCTGTAATTAACTGATTTGGTTGGGCTCGGACGATTTAAGCAGAGGAATTATTCTTGTAGTTTTCCATGAAGTGGAATAGTATCCAAGAAAATAATAAAGTCCGTACTATTGCAAATGAGGAAAATAATTTTAATGGGTAAATTAAAAAAAGTTTATTGGTAATATTATCCAAACCAGATGTCTCATTGATATACTACTGTGTCCAAAAAGTAAGACCAATTTTCAATTTAAATTTCCCGGGCATATGGAATTGCAATTTTTCTTCTTTTTAGGTTGTTGGCACTGTCCTTGACATCAATGTGAAATTTCACGTCAAAATATTCATTATAGTTTGAGTTACGCTTGGTTCGTGAGACGCTAAAAGGGGATTTCAGCGTTTTTGAAATGTCTGAATTAATTGAGCAAAGAACTTGCGTTAAATTTTGTTTGCGGAAACGTATAGAATGTTGCAGGAGGCATTCGATGAGCAAAACTATATCGGAAAGAAATGTTTAAAAAAGTGGTAAAACAGTTCAAAGAAGGCAGAGAACGTATTGAAGACGAAGAGCCCTCTGCCCGACCATCAACCTCAACCGACGAAGCTCACGTCCAAAAAAATTAAAGATTTGGTGCTTGCAAACCGTCGGTTTACAGTTAGAGACCTTTGGGCTGAGGATGTTGGGAATTTCAAAAGGATAGGTCAATTCCATTTTGGGCCTCAAACGCGTCAAATCTCGATTGGTACCGAAAACATTGAATGCGCAAGCTCACACTACATTGATTCTTCGTGATTTTTTTCATCAAAATGAACCACCGTGAATCGTCGCTCGCTTTGAATGCCATCCTTGCCGATGACTTTAGCATGCATGACTTTTGAGGATTGGAAAAAAAAAGTTGGCATAAGTGCATTGTGTCCAGAGGGCGATGAAATAAATTTTTACGAATAAATAAAGAATTTTGAAAATTTTTTTAATTGGTCTTACTTTTTGGACACAGTAAAGTTACTTTTGAAATGTAATGAATAACAGTGATATCTGTAGCGGAGAAATTTTAGGATTATGCTTTTAGTATTGTAAAATAAATATTACTATCCAGTTAGTGAAGTAGCAGGTTTGGAAATAATATTAATAAATTGTGCCTGAAGGTCAATATTACTGTGCTTTACTAAGGTCGAGAGAATATGAAGGGAATTTTGATCAATATGGTCCTAATATTAATTCTCTTTCTTTAAGTTCTTTGCAGTCCTCCAGATGGAGCCATCAGTTTTGCCAAGAGTTTGAAGATCAATCCCAAGAATCTTGTTACTAATTTAAAAAATTCTCTTCGGAATTTAATTTGAGCCATATTGTATAAATGCTTGCTAGCAGGGACTCTAAAATTCGCCATTCTTTTTTAACCTTATTTCTATGATAAATGAGTGATTTATTAGAGGGTGGTAAATAGTTAGTGTTAATAGTAATAATAGGGTTTGAAGCACTATTGTAGGTTAATAATTGAAATTGTTAGAGAAATAACTTCATTATTCAAATGTTGAGGGGAAGTATAATTTAGAAGAAAATATGAAGTACTGTTATCAAGATGGGAATTAAATCCAACCCAGTTAATAAAAAATTTACGATTAAGAAGAAAGTTAGTAATAGCAGAGATATTAAAAGTAACAAAAAAACAGGGGCTGGGGATGGAATTGATAGTATGACTACAAGGGAAATTGTTTAATCAACAATTATGGTAACACATCTATGAAAGTAGCACTATTATGACCAAAGCTAGTAGTAGAAGGCGAAGCCGAAATATCCAAAACTAGCTTATTGGCAAGATTGTCTAAGAAGACACCTGTGACGTTACTGTGTATACAACTCTAAGCGGGTTGGCGAGCAATAAAATCACCACATAGTATCGTTGAATTGTTAGTAGATAGAAGTAAATTAATATATTGATCAAAATGATGCCTATGGATATGATTAGGAATATATATATACAGAACCAATAGTAAAAGGAGGAAAATTTGAAAAATTTAGAACAAGTAAGGTGTCCTGAACTGAATTCAGAGAGATATACAGTGTTCTCATTTCTACTATATCTCAATAGAGTTCAGGACACTCTATATTCATCAATAGAATTATGAATCAATTTAGCAGTACCACCACTTGGAGCATGGTCCTAAGATCCACCACTTCAATAAATGGATAATTAGTAATTATTATTAAGGAGATAAGAGTTGGGCCAATTGCCTTTTAGAATCTAGCTTTTAATTGGTCTGTCTGATGAAAGAATTATTTCTACTTTGACATGAAAATTTCGAGAAAAAGTATTAATGAATAATTTAATAAATTTTTTGCCAAAAACCCAAGATTAATAAGTTTGGATATTAAGCCATTATGCCAAACTTTATCTAATTCTTTGGTTATGTTCAGCATTGTAGTATACTAGTATTGAAAATTCGTGAATCAATTCAGAAACAGGAAGTAATTGGCGGGTAGTACTGAGCTGTTTTCTGAAGACAGATTTCTCAGAAATTATCAAATTATTTTCTTCAGTGAACTGATTCAAATGTTTAAGAATAACATATTCGAATACTTTGCTTAAATAAATAAGTAATGGCAGACGATAATTATGAGGTTGAGGCAAATTAGAACCCGGTTTAGGAATTGAGATTACAACGGTTATATTACTTTTTGGAGAGTAGAAAATATTTAGCAGGAAATGCAGAAGATAAATAATTGCAAATATGTAATGAAGTGGAAGAGATTTAAGAAGAAAATTTGAAATTTGGTCTAGACAAGGGGGAAAAGTTTAAAAGTGATTTCTTCTTGTTCATTAGCATATGTTTTTACGAGAAAGCCTACATTTTTAGAATTGATGAGATGCGTCAGCAGAATTTTTCATTCTGGCGTCATGGATTAGTTCGAATTGGTTCTTTAAACTTTGGAATTTTTGTCTGGCAAAACTGCACCTCTACCATTTGAGTCGTGAAAAGAAGAAATGTTTGTGTGTGTGGGGGAGGGGGGTTTAGTAATAGTTTGTTGGTGGAAACTTGAAAATATATGCATCCTCTTTAGATCTTAAGTTTAAACCAGAGAGGTTATTTTTTATTAAGAATGAACTTTTCATTATATCTACTATATATGAAGGAACATTTCGAATCACAAATCTTTGTCTTGGAGCAAGACCATTTGTCTCAAGTAATTATTAATCTGACTAACTTCTATCTTTTTATGTATATATTATTAATTTAATTTTTTTATTTTTCGGTTTTTGTGTTTATTCTCAAACATTGATATTTATTTATTATTTTTCTTATTTGGATACGATGCCGTATTTATTAATTTTAGTTCATTATAAGATGAACGATATTATATATATTAAAGGAAAGATGTTATATGATGAAACAATTAAGTGCTTAAAATCAAATGATTTTATTGAGAGCTAAAAATGGTGTAAATCAGCTATATTTTTATGATGAAAAGATCACTTCACTTTATATATCAATGTACCAATGGTTAAAAATGGCCTGAAATGACATAAAAGATTATGTTTTTCGAAGAACATATCAGAAAATTAACAGTGATAACGATTTTCATATGTGGAGCAAAAATATGAAGATGGCTAATTTATTCAGAAAATTTGATCGCTTCAGAATCATGCATTCTTTTATAGTTTTGAAAAATGATTCTGGCATTCTGAAATGAAACTTTAAATTGGAATATGTTTGATAATTCCTTTTAACATGGTTATTTCATGACAGAAGAGGTCCTAGCATATCAAAAATACTGTCCATCAAGCAAAAAAAAAATAAAAAAAAAATGTTTAGACAATAATACTAATACAGATTTATGGAGAATTGATTTATTGAAAACAAAATTTACATTTTTAACAAGCTAACAACAACAAACTTAAATTACTACCTAATAATATAGAAAAGTTTAAAAATAGCATATTTTCATTCAAGAATTGAGCGAGCTTAGAATGCTAGGTGTATAATACCCTCTGAGCTCTAAAAATCATTTTTCACATCCACTATACTTGTAACTAACCGTGTTACCACAACCAGACATTGTTGCATAAATACAGCATTGTTCTAAATTTGGCTCTTTTTTATATGTGGGTAGAAAGTGACACATCTCACAATTTGCATATAGAAAAAACCAGAGGATATAGAATAACCTATGCATATGCTTTGCATATAGAAAAAACCTTACATCCTGCTACATTTGAATAAGTTTGTTAAATCAGTTTGGGATGTATCTCAAAAATATAAGAATGCTCAGAGTCTTTCCCTTCCTATTGTATTTGATTTTACTACTCATGATTTTCTTGTAATATAAACAATTTCAAAAAAATATTTTTGTTGTTCTAATGTAGCTGGCAAAACTTAGACAATTGTCTTTGATGCCTTAAGGCAAGAACTGCTCCGACATTACTCACTTAACACTACCCATGAGGTGCATGTAGCTTGAAGATAACCTACGAATGCAGAGTAACAAGAGCCCTGCAACGCTCTATGATCATGTTAGACCGGGACCTACAGTTTAAAGGGGACTCGAACCTGAAATTTGTGTGGGAAGAGCGCTAGTCACTCGGCCATTCAGGCCCCTACAATTAATTCAAAAAATAAAATAACTAATTTTCGTAAAACGAATAGCTCATTGTAAATGAAATATTTTTTTTTTTGTTAATTTAAAAAAATAAAATGTTTTTTTATTTGGAGATTCATCACTTGCACCTGACTAACGGAGAAGTACATACGATTCAGTGAATACGTATACTGACTAATTTATTATAGTATTAATTAATGATATTATCCGACATGTTTCAATTAAAATTAAAAACAAAATTAATTCTCCATTTTCTTCATCTTTTTACAAATGTATTAATTTTTGCCTAAAGCAACAATAATAGTAAATAAAAGATTATGAAATATCAGAAAATAATTTAAATACACATTGTAAAAAGTGTAAAATGCATTATTTACAAAAGAGAGATGATACAAAATATTTTTAATCTTGTTAATATATTTGAAAACTAAATTCAAATATACTTCCTTTTAATACTAAAGATAAAAATTTGAATGTATAATTTTATTTAGAAAAGAGATTGTAAAAAATAAATATTATTAAATAATTAATTTACACAAGCACTGTACAAAGATTATTTTTCAATTAAAAATTTTCTAAACAGTTTTTCTTCATGTTTACTTTTAAATTTTGGGACAAAATTTATTTTTACTAAAGCTGTGAAACCTTCTTTCATACTTGGCTCTTTATACTTAGACCTAAAATAAAACAAATGCATTATCATTTTCAATATTGATGATGGATAAAACAAACATGAATTAATTTCAAATTTTCCATTTAATAAAAAATGAAATATACATTATTAATGCAAATATTTTTTTTTATCGAAGTTAGATTAATTAATTGACATAATTATATTGCAAAATCATTATAAATAAAATTAGAGCGAAGAATGGAACAAGTTTTGATAGTTAAAAACATTTTTCAAAATTTATATTTCTAAAAATTAAAATTTTTTAAAAAATTGATTTTACTATTAATAAATGCCTAAATATTTTTAATATTTTATTTAGATTCCACATATATATATGTTTGGTTTAATAACAATTTACACAATTAAGTAATCAATCAATGATATTTTTTATAAATGTTTAGAATCTTCAGTATCATAGTTCTTAATCAGGAATTCCTCGAAATCCTAAGTGTGGTTCAGGAAGCCCATGAGAAAAATCACTATCTTCAATATGATTTATTGCCAATTAGCTGTAATATATTTCATATGACATGAGAAAAAATTTATAGCAATATTCATAAATTAGTAATTATTGGGTAATCGCATCTGTGATTACTAATAGCAATAAAATATTGTTTTTATAACATGGCAACTGGAACCCCATTCAAGATAAACAGCACATGTATTTATATTGCATTGGTTTTAATTATAAAAAATTTGCAACTGAGCTTTTTTATTTTTCTACATTTAAAATACTATTCTGTGAAAGGCTTCATTTACTAACAAAAAGGTATCCTTGGTACAGACAAAAGGTTAAAAACCCTTGCTTTATATAAGTTTAAACTATCATTTTCAATTAATGCAAAAATGAGGCATAAAAATACTTACTTATAGCTATTTAACACCATATCATTAACTCCAACATGCTTCTCATCGGGAGCCTGAAGTTCTCTAAACTGAAGAAATTTTTTTTTATGAATAAGATGTATGTTCATATTTTATTGTTAAATATAATAATTTTTTGAAAAGTGTAAAATTAAAAAATATATATATACAATACCTAAATTTTACACAAAAAATAATATAAACCTTTGATGATATAACTATATTTAGTTTTTAAATATGTGACAAAATTTTTTAAGTAATGAATAACAAGTTTTAGAAAAGTAAGCATACATATTGTAAATACACAACATTTATAAACTTAAATATTTCATTATGAATAAAAATTCAAAGGACGCCTTACTTCACTAACTATAAAATTATGTTTTAAAATATGTTATTTTTTAAAAAATAATTTATGTAATAAAGAATTAAGATATATGTGTCATATAAGATAATTTTTGTTAACATATGAATTAATAAATCCTGCTGTTTTATTTTTCCCACATTGTGGAGCTTTGATATTGCACTTTACATTTTTAATAAATTTTTTACTGCTTAAAATTAATTTGGAATATAATACCAATTGCTATATTTTAGTTAAGATACAAATGTGTCAATTATTAAAAGTCAAATTTAATATAGAGAACAAGAAATAATTGGATGATAAATATTCATTATAAATGGATATTTTGAAACAGTATTAAACTTTAAATCACTTTTCAACTAAAATTATATATACTTACTACATTATTATGTTTAGCTTGTTCCAAAGAGCAGTTAAAACTGAAACAACGGCAAGGCACATTAAATTTTTTACTTGCTTCAATGTATCTGAAAAATGATTATTTTCATTATATTTATTTGCAAACAGAATGGGGAGGGGGGATAACCCTTATGTACAGAAAAATTACCTGCCACGACTTTCAAGATCAGGATTTGTATTGTCAATTACTACTTTTTGACCCCTACTCAGAGATTTTGAGCATTCAGACACACATTTTTGCCAAGATCCTAATGTATCCTAAAATTTTAAAAGTCTATAATTATATATTTTTATCAATATTTTTTAGCACAAAATATAATTATTCCTAGTAATACATTTTTTTTTTTTTGAAAATGCTATAATAATTGTTGGAACAAATTTTTAAAAGTAATCATACAAATTTATTCTATTTATGAAATTACTATGATTAATTTTGAAGATGTTATTCACTTATTTTATTATATTTGTTTCAAATAATAATCATTTTTTTTAATATTTGAAATAAAAGTAATAAAATAATCATTGTAAAACATTTTATTTTCAAAAATTTTATTAAAAATATAGGCAAATAAAATTTAAAATAGAAAAAAATAATATATCATTTGTGAATTTAATTTCAGAATGATTTCAAGAGTAAAAACTTTTCATTTCTTAACACAGGAAAAATACCATAAAAGTATTTTATTGTAATAAAAATAATTTTGTGCGAACAAATCCACATTACAAAAATCAGATTTTTACTACAGCAGTCTTAATAAATTAAGTAAGGAATGGACAGTATTTAACTGTCATGTTTTGACATTAAATAATGCATTCATAAATTTTAAAATTCCTCTTTTTATTTATTATTTTTCATATTTTTAATTTAATAATTTTATTTAAAGTTATTTCAAAATACTACTTATAAATGCATCAAAAATGAGGAATAAGTCAACTGCAGAATAAGTAACTTTTAGTGTTTATCAATAATAAGATTTTCATATTGTGTTTAATTTGCAAGCTATTCTATTGGCACACATTAAATTTTTTTTTTTTTAGAAGAAAATAATTATTATTTAAAAAAATAGTAAAATAGCTATACAAATGTGAATAATTTAATTGATTTCATGTTTTGATAGTATGTGAAATATGATAATGCATATATGAAGTAACAATAAACATTTATAAAATTAAACTGGTCTAAATTCTGCAATTTCTATATTATTTAATTTAGTCAATAATTTACTGTAAATATATGTAAAATGTGCATCACATTTAATGTATAACCAAGGAGAAAACTGTTTTTATAATAATTTTTAAAACAGTTTACAAATCAATGTTAGTTTTGTTAATGGATTTTCATTTGATTAAGAACGAAGAAATATATCAATTTTGCACTATGAAGAATATATTTCTGTGAACATTACAAAATTGTTTTAGAGATATAAATGAATTTTATATTATATAAATTTAAATTATATTTCAAGGTAACCAAACACTGAACATTATTTCAATAAAAAATAAATAAATAAATAAAAAACTTACCCTATTTATATGAACATAGCCTTTAGGAATTAAGTAAGTTTTGGCAAAATGAGTTTTCCAGCTTAAAAAAAATGAGATTTAATAACATTTAAGTTATATAATTAAATTTGTTTAACAGGTTTTTTTATTTAAATTAGTAATTTTAGATATATTTGATTCTATCTTCTTGTTTACAGTAAATAAATAGATAAGATAAAGTCAAAGTATGTATATGAAATATACATATTTTGCATATGTATATATTTATTATAATTTTTATATATTATTTATAATTTCATATATATTTTTTTGAATTATTTCATATAAAATATATATGAAATAACTAAAAAGATGAAAAAAAATATTCAACAATTTTTTCAAAATACAAATAAAAAATAGTGTACACAATTTATTATTATAAAGAAAAAGTATACAATTTATGAATTAGTATTAGTAATACTTTTATAATACTATTTATATATATGTCTATATTTTCATCAAAGTTTAAAAACCATTTTCATTATTAGTATAAATCAATAATTCTTGAAATGAAGATGATTTTATTTAATAATGCTTTGAAAATATTATCGCTTGAAGATTACATTAAATTTCATCTTTAGAAGACAAGATAGATTTTTGGGTAAAATTTGGTAGAATGAAACTAATGTAGATATTTAGCAGGACGAAAATTATTTAATTTCTACTAAGTTCCAATGTCACATCCTCTACAATCTCTTCGGTCAGCAGCAAAAATTCTTTTTGTGACTATAACCAAAATTTAGTGACTTGAGTTTGATCAGGACACTGAGACATCACAATACTAGATGAATCAGACTGAAAAGGAGTCAGGAAATAACAGTCCACATTTCGAAATAAAAATGATGTTGACCTTTTATAACAGTTGGGGCATTGCACAACAATGTTTTGAAACAAATGCAGCATGTAAGGCACTATTAGTTATACAGTAGATGTTGGTGCCTTTTGCACAACAATACACTATCTCAATCAAAAGTCCAACTCGTGCAGCAATTTTTGGCGAGAAGATAGGTTGCATGCATCTATTAACCAATGCAATCACCAAATTTGTTCCACCCAAGGTTATTTTTAATTTCCCAAATTGAATTTGAAGTGGTTTTGACATCAGAAAATTCAATAGTGTTAAGATGGATGTGTTCCAGAAGGTATTTGCACCCTTATTCCAAGCATTGTATTGAATTAGGAGGAAACTATGTAAATGCTTAATATAAAATATAAATATATCTTTTGTGTTATATGACATACGTGTGATCAGCTCTGCTACTTTTTCAATACATTGTGTATAAAATAAAATGGTTTGCAAGATCATTTAAAATTTGAAAAAGCTTTCAAATCTGATTGTGATTAAGTAAATTCTAATATCTAAATATTAAATAAGAAATATTAAGTACTATTGACAATCATTTAATATTTTATCAAAATCAAAATACTTACAAGCAGGAAATCCAACAAATACTATAACCTGTAAAATAAGAGTTTAATTAAATAATATAAATAGTTTATTTATAACATTTAACAAAAAATTTAAATAAACAATAAACAAATATCATATAATTAGTTTAAGTAAGAACCAAACACAATGCATTTCTTTTGTTTTACTTTAATACAATTTAGTTCTGGAGTGAAAAAAAAAAAACCTTAAAAGATTTTTAAATATAACACACACACACGCACATGCTGATTGATTACAAAGAATTTATGCTTATATTCATTGTTCTTATTGACATTCAAATAATTCATTATGCCTTTCAAAAATATACTTTATATATATATATATTTAGAAAAAGGATTACATAAATATATACACAGTAAAATGCTCTGTTTTATTTTAAGTAAAATTATATAAATTTTTATGGATAACCCTTTCAACTATAATAAAACTAATAAATAACCCTCAGAAATAGATTTTTCCACTAAAATTTTTATATAGCAAGGTTTTAATTTAATTGCAAAATGAAATTCGTCTTTTATGAGTTTTTTTCTCAGCAATAGGGGAAAAAAAAGCAAAATTGAAATGAATATATATCACTGGACATACTGAATAACAATATGATAATAATAAGAGAAAACCATCAAAAAAAATTAAGAGAAAAACATAGTAAGAGGAGATAAATTTTTTTACAATTATGAAGTTAAAAGAAGGAATTCTGCATAAGAGAGAAACGAATTTTAAAACCCAAAATCATTAAAAGCAAATATTCCTTTTTTTTTTTTTTTTTTTTTTAAATGAAATCAATTTCAGATGCTTCCCATAATATTTTTAAGAAAGAGCTAAACATTGGATTATGTCACATGTTACTTACTCAGTATGAATATCAATAAACAATATATGCGGGCGGAAAGAAGTCTTCATGATCAATATATTTTCAGAGTTAAAATCACTCATATATATATTATAAAAAATATATAATTAAAACAAATATATATTTAAAATACAAATTAATGTGAAATTATATACATATATATAAATAAATTCCACATTAATTTTTTTATATGAATTTCCTACAATTTTCATTCATACTCTAATAATAAAAATAATAAAAAAAGTACAGAAAATTACCTCAGATGAAGATGATACAATACTGCCCGAGTTTAATTCTTCTGTAGGTAAAGGCTGAAGTTTTATTGCAAGAGTAGTACTTTTTAAATTTCTCTATAACACAGATAAAAAAAATAATTAAGTAAAAGATAAAAAAAATATTGTTACTTATGATTTATGAACTAAATAATTTTTTAAATATTTATATTTTAAAAAAATAAATATTTAAATTTGGTTACCCAGCTTAAATAAAATTAAAATGAACAAATAAAGATAAAACTGTTGTACTTGAAATGAAAATAATTAGAAAAGAAAAAAAGGATAAAATATAATGCACAAAAATGCTTAAAATATTAATTCTGTATAGTTGCATTTTTGAAAGAAAAGTGCTGCGAACTATTTGTGGTAGTATCAATTGCAATGGAAATTGGCAAAGGAGATACAATTTTGAACTTTACAAACTTTTAGAGATATTGACATTCTAAAATTTGTTAAACTGAACTGAACGAGATGGGCCGGTCATCTCATGAGAATGGAAAGTGATAGAACTGCTTTGAAAGTTTTCAATGCAATCCCTTTCGGACAACGCACCAAGGGAAATACTGAAAAAGAGATGGGTCGACTGTTTAGACTCTGTTTTTAATGTTATTATGATAAAAACTCGAAGGTCCATGGCCAAGAGGAGAACGGCCTGGCTGGATCTTTTAAAGAAGGCCAAGGCCCAGATCTATTGAAACATTTACATATACTGAAAATTTTATAAGTATTTAGAAATTATGAAAAATTTAATAAAATTAAATAATTAAAAAGTGCTAATAATCATGTGATGAAAAAAATTATAGAAAAATAAATTTTGTCCATCCTATAGTCAATTACATTTTTATTATCTTGTTATGTCTAGTTTGTACTTATTAATTACAGTTAAGTGTTTATAAATTTTTTTCCTATATTGTTAAAAGCCTTTACAATAAAAATAATACTTACAGGGTCAAACACAGGCATCTTATAACTAGCAGATTTCTGACCAAGGAAAAACTCTTCAGGTGTGGCAAATTTTAAGCCAACATTTAAAAAGCAAACTAATGAGAAAGAATTGATACAATTGTTGTTGTTTTTTTTTTTTAAATCTAAGTATCTATACAGTAACTTAAAATAATATCTGAAAAGAATTTACTTATAGTAAAGTAAAAGTATTTAATTAAGAAGTTATGTTACATTATGAATATATCATTAGAAAGTTTTAAATTTGATACATGCATTTAAAAATATCTAATTTGAAATTAAAACTAATTTATTCCAAAATAACATAAAATATATTACATAGCAAACAATATTTTAAATCAAATAAAAATAACTTAAATTTCATTATAAATATGTTAATCTACAGAACAAAAGACTGTAAATAAAATTAAAAAATACAACAAAGCCAAATTTTTTTGCTATCGTTATTTATAAACAATTAGAAAATTTCATTGTCACAAGAGAAAATAAATGTTATATAATCAATAATATAAATGACACATTACAATAGGAATAGAATAGTTTTGAAAGCACTTCACTCAGTATAAGTGTACTAGCACAACAGTATGATATTAACATCTTTGAAGCTGATTTAATTTTTAAAATTGAAATTAACATTGTAAAATTAATTAATTGAAAATAGCAGAACTTTTTTGAAACGCATTTATTGTTAAATGAACCTAAAGATAAAAAAACTGTTAATATGCTAACTGCAAAGCAACTAAAAATCATTTAAAGAAATGTAAATTCTTTTATAAATAAAATTGTTCTGAAATATAATTAAATTACTTGATGTTTAATGAAGTTACAAGGTATTAAATGATAAAGATAATACAATCCTCTAAAAATTCTTTTTTATCAAAATAGTTCCTTTCAAATAAAAATAAGATATTTTATAAAATTATTATGGAAATTAAACACTAAAATTAAAAGTGACTAGAATTACTTACCATAAATAAATTAATTTAAACTGCATAATCAGTACAGAAATCTAATTATTATTTACATAGGAAGTCATAAAAATTAACTTTATTGCTATTTATTATATAAAATACAAAATTAATTTTTGAATAAACCAAAATTTCCTTAAAAAAAACAGGTTTCATTAGGTTTTATATAAATAGTTTAAGTAATATAAAATAATGAACATTTACAAATGAAAATATTGTATTTTTATATTTCTGAGCAGAATTTTAAAAAATATTTATAGTAAAGAAAAATAAAAGCATTTGAGATAAAGCAGCATTAGTAAGCATAAGTCCACAGGCAACAACAAATCAAGTTAAATTTTAAATGTTTTTGATAAAAAATATAAAAAGCTGTTCATAAGCAAAACACAACTGAAAAATGTTAATTTTAATAATTATTTAATTAATATAACTTATTAAATTATAAATTTTTATTTTAAGTTTTACAAAACTAATCCTTTTAATTTAATAAAAAACATAAAAATTTTACTAACTAATCTATCAGCACATGAGAAATCTTTCTTCTTTTTTGGAGCCCAATTATCAGGTCTACCTGCTGCATCTATAATTACAGTTAGAAGCAAAAATATATTTTATATTAACAGATAATATAATCTATTACAACATTAAACTTATTACATATAATGAATTATAATTTATCATTCAATTATGAGCATGATTTCTGAGAAAATCAAATACAATTCTAAAAAGAAAATAAAAATGTCCAAGACCAATTTATATACTTATAAGATAGATATGTATTTTAATCTAAATAGCATATTAAATACATTTAGTTAATATCTTACAAAAATGTTCCAGATAGGCTAGTCATATAAATGCAACAATATTACAAGATACTGAATGCATAAAACAAATCTTCTAAGCATTCAGTATCTAATCAGCAATCTTTTAAGCATTCAGTATCTTAGAATTTGATATCATGTATTTGAATATTATATATATACACAAACACACAAGGTGTTCACAAAACACTCCTACTTTTATGAGTCATATTTCCTCAGTTCACTAATGTGCGAACCATAGCAAATAAGGTGCGCAAGACTTCCCGCCCTGGGCGAGATTATGTTTGTGGATACTTAATTGTCTCCCAAATACTGCATGTGAGCTATTGCCTCCAAAGCCAGATGTCTGTGACTATTTGACAACAGCCATCTTGATGACATTAATAACTACTGGTGTGACAAGTTCACAGCATCTTCTATGTTGAACTTCTAATTTCCTGATCTTTTCAAATTTTACAATCATCCCGGACTTTTAATATACATTGGTCCATGCTGTAATGTCTTTATGCAATGAAATTTGCAAACCAGTAGAAGCATTTCTCTTCGTTTCACAAATTTAGGCTTACTAATAATGATCCTCCTGACAACCAGAAACATCAAAATTAAACATGGCCCCTTCTGAAAATGTTTTAGGCCACAGCCTGTTTTGCTTCCTCTTTGCGCACATCATCTATCATAAACAATGACTTTTTTTTTTTGGTTCTTTTTATTACATATAAATCTTGGTCTGAATTACTGAAACTGTTTACATATATACACCATATTGGTAATTTATTTTGTTAAAATTAATGTTTTTCATGAAAAGCACCATCTGCTGGATATTTTTGAACTACTTTTTATTTGAAATTTCGTTAGTGCATTTTCTGTAGTTTAAATACCAAATTTAGTTACAATCCGTTCCTCCATTTTAGATGTAAGGATGTTGTTTATAGGGAGAGTTTAATTATAATAACCTGAATGTAAAATTATGAAATACATAAAACCATTTCTACAAAATAAAGAATCAATTTCACTAACCACCAACATAAAGACTTGATTCTACATCAACAGGCACACCATTGTTACATTTCTGAACAAAATAATCCCACATTCCGGTATTTGGTTTACGGTATTTTCCAGAACCTGTAGATACCATTACTTGAATTGGTATTCCTAATCTATGCACTATTCTTTGCACTTTCTTTTTAAAATCAGGAGTTGAGGTCCTACCACGAGATATTCCTTTCTAATGAAACATTTTAAAGTTTAATATTTATAACAAACAAAGTGATAATTCATAAAACATTTAAACAAATGCATAATTTAGAAATCAATATTTTATTATATGAAAATCACAAGAAAAGGAAAATAGTTTAGAACTGAATAATAAATTTACATCAGACTAAAAAGTTAACAATTAATTGTTAAAAATTTAAGTGTAAAATGAATGCATAATTTTGAAAGTTTATATATTGTAAAATTCTAGGTGAAAAATTTAGTGGAAACATTTTTTGGCAAGTTACAGATCAATATTACATTTATTATTATAACAAGCCATAGAAAAAAAAATGAAATAATAAAAGTTTTTTTTGCATATAATTCAACATTTCAAATAGCTGCATCAATTATTATTATAGCATCCAAAGCATTTACAATGCCTTATACATTTAGTAACAAGATATATTTCAATACGATACATTTTTCCAATTCTAACCTTTTGCTCTATTTTTTTTAAAATCAATAAATAAGGTATAGCAATTTACTTCTAACAACAAACTGGTAAATTAATTTTGTAAACTTATTTTGCAAACATTTTTTCTTCAATTAACACAAAAGATTAGCAAATTTAAAATTTTGATTTACCTATCATGATCATCCCAAAAATCTAAATGTATGGGTTCAGACATATTTATTGCTGCAAAATAATCAAAGTGATATTTGACAACAAAATGTTTTGTTGATTTTTATATACTTAGTTTGAAATTCCAAACATGGAAAAATCTTTATACATTAAGACTGAATATTTTAATTAAAAGTTAGATTTTTATCTAAAAAAATTTTTATATTATAAATTCATATTACCTGATTAGTAAATATCACAACTTTATAGCTTTCTGCATGCAACTTTTTCAGTTTTCCAGGAATTTCTGCATACATAATCCTGAAATTTAAATTCAATAAAATAATCTATTACATTAACAAAATTCATATAGCTAGAAAACTCAATAATTTAGCTCTTTTGTAAATAAAGAATGGAGATAAAACTCAGAACAATTTGATAACATGCAGAATTAAAGTTAGTAGATAAATTTATATTAACAAAATTACTAGGACTGTGAATTAATTTTATGGGAATTACTTTAGATGGCATAATTTATGTTGTGTCAATTTGCTGAAGTGCAAAGAATATAGTTTGTCTCAGCTCCAAAGATGCCCAGTGCAAACCAATAAAACACCATTTGTGGGAAGTTTTATTTTTCTATTTAATACAAAGGCACAAAAAGTAATTTTTCGACATAACGCTCAACCACATGCTGCTTGCATAGTCCAAAATTCTTAGAAACACTGAAATGGGATGCTTTACCCCACCTGCCATATTGAGCAGATATTGCTCCATTGGCTTACTACATGTTTTAATCCTTGGAACATGACCTGGCTAAGCAGAACTTCCAATCTTATGAAGACACAAAAAATTGAATTGATTGGTGAATGGCATCAAAAGATGAATTGTTCTTTTGATAAGGAGTGCGTATGCTGCCAGAAAGATGGGGAAAAAGTTGTGGCTAGTGATGGACAATATTTTAAAAATATTAATGTACACAATTTTTCACAATAAAAGCCTTAAATTTAAAAAAAAAAAAGATTCAGGGTCCTAAAATTTAAAATAAATTTTCTTTTAATAATGTTTATTTAATTAATTTTTTAAAATTTAAATTTATTTTTTACAATTTAAATTAACTATTTTTACTATTAAAAATGGAATAAAAAAAAAAAGTGTTTCTGATAATGCATATATTTTTTTCAACATGTAATAATCAAGATACAATTTTTATGATAATTTAACTTTGCAGCTGTGGAAGATTTTTTCTTTTACATAAAATGGAGATTCCCTTTATTTGGTATTTATAATGCCCAGAATTTGTAAAAAAAAAAAAGGAATGTAAAAAAAGAAAAAAAATTAAGTACATACTAGAATTTATTGTATGCAATTTTGTTCAATAAAAGAAACAGAGAAAATTAATTTTAATTATAAGCAATATAATAATAGAGTACCACATATAGAATAAGTATAGCATAATATATATTTTACTCAATATTGATAGATTAATTAATCCTCTTATAACATTTATCATAAAATATGTTAACAATACTATTTAATTAATCTAAGCAATAAAAGATATTCATGAAAAATTTTGAAAAATTTTTGTGATGCTTAAATACTTAATTTGTTGTTACACATAAGAAAAGGTAAGTGCTTTTTACTAGTTCAGGAAATACAATTTCAAAATTTGAAATTAAAAAAAAACACAACAAATTAGGATAATTAAGAACTTTAAAAATGCAAATTTAACACTGCATTATTTTTTGAATCTTAATATTTGTTTATTAAGAAAACCAGAATAAAACACTGACATAAAAACTTGGATTTTCAGTTAAAAAATCTAGGGTAGATAATATTCTTTTCATAGTTCTCTATTTTCAAAAATGCAGACAATTTTACAGCACATTATTTTATAATTTAAAGGATAAAACTAATTATTAAAATGATAAAATACAAAATGCTTCTCAGTTGTATTCTAAAAAAAATTATTTATACTTGTTATTTTAACATTTAAAATATATGTAACACATAATAAAGTTACAAATCTTCACAAATTAGGTTAGAATTTTTTTGTATAAAAGCAACAAAGATTCTTTGTTAAATAATCTTAAATGTTTTATAATTATTTATTAATTTACATTTATAATTTTTAAGAATTATTTCTGAATCACATTAGCTCTCTTTTCTTTAATTTGCTTAAAAAAAAAATTAAGAAATGTAAATTTCTTTCTTTATAAATTTTATACATCTTGGTAAACATAGCAAAATTAAGACATATCGATCATTAACATTACTTTTTATTTTTACAACATAATCAAATAGTTTAGATTAACACAAGAATTTTTGATAGCGTGACTAATTCTCCCCTTTCAAAGTTAATTGCATAAAACCCTTAATTCTTTAGTTATGCTGGTATGGAAAAAAATGTGGAATTTAATTTTCCAAGCCAATACACTTATGCAGAATGCTCAGAAGTTGGAAGCTATGGTTTTTAAATGAAATAGTATGAATATTTTCAATAACAATAAGCATAAATTATATATAATAATAAACAAAACATTTATTATACATGTTAAAATGATTAGTAATCAATAAATAGCACAATATTTAATTAAATGAATCATGAGTGTTTTGTATTCAATTAATATTTATGAATTGTATTTAACAAGTAATTTATTAAAAATCAGAATAAAAACGTTGTTATAAAATGGACTTTCAATTAAAAAAATCTAGGGTAGATAACATTCTTTTCATAGCTACCAACCCCTCTATTTTCAAAAATGCAGAAAATTTTACAACACATTATTTTATAATTTAAAGGATAAAACTAATTATTAAAATGATAAAATACAAAATATTTTTCAGTTGTTTTCTAAAAAATATTATTTACACTTATTTTTTAACATTTAAAATATATGTATATAATAAAAAGTTACAAATCTTCATAAATATAGTGTTTTATTCTGATTTTTAAGTTTTACATGTAACTCAATGCAAATCTACATTCTCTGGACACCTAAATAGCATGCATGCAAGCACACATACAAAATATTTTTTTGTTTTAATCATATAAAAAATATATTATACATATAATATATATATATCACAAAGACATTAAAAAAAAAAAAAAAGAAAATACTTGGAAATAATAATCAAATTAGAAAATAAGTTTAATTGATACATATTTTTCTAATTATGAAATTTACTTGATGATTTTTATTTTTTAAGAAAGATATTTTCTTAGTACATTAAACAATTTTCAACTACAGTAGCTCTTTGTTTTATTATGCCCATCGAAAGACAAAGTAGAAATGCAATACTTTGTTCTAAACTTTGAGTGATGTTTTATTCTAAAAATGGAGTGCAATATATCGAATATATGATATAACAAGGGACAAATACATGTTTAAGGCATTAATGTGTATACATACTTCCAGTCATCAGTATTTATAGGAAAAACTTTTCCTGACTGAGTAGAGATTATAGTGTGATCTAAATCGAATGCAGCAACCTGGAAATAATTTTAAATTTAATTGATCAATAATTTTATTTTATACTAATATTTGATAAGCAAATGAAATGTATAAATAAAATAAAACATTAAACTAAAATCTATATTTTAAAGAGGAATGAAAAAAAACTCAACAGGAGAACAATACATAAAAAATAAGCAGTTGAATGAGAAATTTCCAACTATGATAATCTTACTAAAATATGTAATTAATAGTATCACGATTAAATAAAGAACAGGTAGTCATATAATAAATAAAATTTTAGCCTAGTATATTACCTTTTGTTGAGCTTTGATGCCAGCTGGAGTGAATATTAATATTTTACTATGATCATATTCATCCCAACGATCTTCTGTTGACAAAGAATTGAAAGCACTCATGAGAGTTGTGTGCAAGCTATCCAACTCTGGTGTACTGTCATCTTGTTTTATTTCTGTAGAAATGATAAATCTGGTAAGAAAACTATAAATCATATTGATGTACGTCATTAAAAAAAAAAAAAGAGTTTGAAAGCAAAATGATATTTATCTGGAACTTTCTCTTTATTTTTTTTAAATATAAATTTGGTAATCAAAAATATAAATTAAAATAATTGTAAATTTCAGCTTATCCATAATATTTAACTTTTTCAGTTTATGGTATTAAAAGTGTGATGATGCAATATTAGGAATTAAAGGAAAAGTAGAAGGTAAATAAAAGCTTAGCTTATACTTACATGATTTAAGAAATTAAATTAATTTTTTTAGCTGCATGAAATGTTTTTATGCGAAAATTATCTTTTTATGTTGATTATCTGGCTTTTTTGAAAACATGTTTACAAAGTTTAAAAGAAGATAATGAAGAATAACTTCAGAAAGCATAAATCTCAAAGCACATCTTCAATCAAGTCATGAAGAGTACAGAATGAGTGAAAAATATATAATTTAACAATAACAATAACAATTTATTTTAGTTAAAATCTTTTACACATTTAAGTATAGAAGAAGAAAAATTAAAATATAAAAGAATATTTTAATATTTTTTATAAAATTGGGAACTTTAATTATTAAAAATATTTTTCATAACAATTCTTTACATACAAATATAATTTCACAGAAATTTATAATGAACATTATAACTATTATTCTCAAATTTTAATATATTATTTTTTTTTTTTTTTTTTTGTTAAATATTTCATAAAGAAAGATACCAGCACAAGCTTGGGCCAAAGATGGCTCTTCTGAATTTTCATTCATGTTTGCCATGTTAGGAAAAGAATCTTGTCTTGAAACAGAACGGTCATTTTCTATAGGAGAATCTGTAACTTTTAATTTCTTGGGTGTAACATCAGGTGAAATTTTGGAATGATGCTTTTTTTTACTCCTAATATCAGATTCTAAATCCAGAAATTCTAAAGTATATTTTAAATCCTCTTCTAAAAGATTTATGTTGGCTCCATCAAATATTTCTACTTCAGTTTGGAAAACCAATAACTTATTTTCTATTTCTGATGGGTTTGCTCCTAATTGTTGAATTACAGCTCTTTTCTTCACATAATCAGCAGTTATTTGAACTAAAATATAAAAACATATTTTAATAAAAAAGAATAAGAAAAAGAGGGAATTTATTTTAAAAATTACAAAAATAAAAAAAATAAATAACACAAGAAACACTGAAATATAAGAAATAAATTTTAATTATGTACATAAAGAGTTTAAAATGAAAGAACATTAATTAAGTTTAAATAAAATTATAAAATAATTTAGAAAATTATTATTTTTTTCTAAAAAAATCATATCATTGTCTAGAAATAAAATATATTGAATCCAAGATTTCTTTATATACAACTTTTGGCTAACATGAAAGTAGAGTGTCTAAAATCAACACAGGTATTGATTGCAATTTCAGAAAATTTTGCAAATTATAAACATTAGTTACGTTTCTTATAAAAGTTTATTGAATAATATTTGTTGCGGAAAAATTTGTAAAATTTAATACAATTTAAACGCAACTTCAACATCAAGTAACATGGTGCAATTATAAAATCAATTAAATGTAACTATTTAATTTGTTTAAAATCCATACCGTAATGTGATTATATTATGCACCGTTTTTCTAATGTATTATACTACATTAGAAAAATATCACAAGAAACGTCAAAATTTTATAAAACGATACTTTGTCAAAGTACAGAGAAAAGACATGAAATGAATAATTATATTACAGGAAATTATTATTATTATTAATATTTTGGAAAAAATATATTTATATGCTAAAATTGTGGTTTAGAGAAAGAGGGAATTTTGGCTATTTATGTATTTCAATGTTTAAGAAAGTATGCAAAGAAAAAGAAAACAACCTTGGTTTTTGAACACTTTCGATCTCGTATTTTTGTTTGCGGACCTCGGCCAACTATTACAGGGATCTGATCCGGTAGCAATACATCACGAAATTTATAATTTCGACTGCGTAATATACATTGCACTTCATTTTTAAGAGACATCTCAAATATTAATATAAAGAGGAGTAAAAGTGCTCAACTTTAACATTTACAGCACATTAATATAATGACATGTTTACAAACTTGAAAATTGCCACAAGCAGAAATTGTTGTTGCCAATCTAAAATCAAAACTTCTAGTTTCGTTTTCTTTAATTTAAAATAGGTTTCATATTTTGTTAGATTTGACAATTACACTTGAATTTGAGCATATATAAAATTACTTTGTATCATTCCTCATAAATAATCTACAATAATGGTTAATTTAACACATGAAAAATAAAAATTTAATGTCTCATAAATTTTAAAAGCTCCTAATAGTCCTTCAGAAATACAGCTGATAAATTATAATTGATAACAAAAGAAATTAACTTTCAAATAAAAATTACAACCATATAAAAAGGATTAATCGGAATCAATAAGTCAATTTTTCATTATGAGAACTTTTGTTCGCATTAAATATATTCTAAAATATTTATTCAATAAATGTACCATAAATTAAATGTATTAGAGTCAGCTAATTTTTTCATTCACAATCTAAGACTACAATTTATATTTCTACGTAGTCTTCTGTAAATTAAAATATATAGATTCAATAACATATCATCTCTTATTAACTTAGATTTTTCTACCTTTTTTTTTTTTTTTAAATTTTTGTTTGAAAAAAATTTATTTAAGTTGGCTGCGAATTTCTTTTAAAATTATATCCTTATCTTCTCATACGATGTCAAGGCGATTCACAGGTTGCTAAAGATTACTAGTAGCGAATACTTAAAGTAAGTAAAATGTATTCCTCATAGTCTGATCTGAAAATTTTGGCAGGAAACACAAATTTACTAAATAAATTACTTATAACGTGTTTTTTTAATTTTCAGAGTGATTTCATATCAATAAACAAACTTGTCGCTAATAGCCTAATTCAAGCTGTAATGCAAAAATTAATAAAAAGTTTTATTTTTAACTTTCTTCTTAACAGTTACTGAATTTTATTTACATGTTGCATTTTTTAAAAATTTATATTGAATTAAAAATTTTAGTGACTTTAGTTGATCTGTAATCTCACTGGAAATATTTTAAGATACGACATTAAAAACAAATGATGTAGATTCAAACGGGTATCAAATGAGAAAAAGGTTACAATTCCTTGTAGAATTTTCTAAATCAGAAATAGAATTTACTTTACTTTAATTTTTTTTAAAATTTTTTTCGTAGTCAGGAGTAGATTCTTTTTTAAATTCATTGCTTGGTGGAATTTTGACACAGCTCCCGGATTAAAGCAAATCATGCAAATTTATATGAAATTAAAAAAAAAAAAAGGATAAAACTTTTAAGAATAGAATTTTAACATAATTGTTGGCTAGTAAAACTTCCTTCGAATTGATGTCAAATTTATAATTCTGTTATCTCGCAAAACATTGTGCTAAGCTCCATTTCTATTTTAAACTATTATTTAGTAACAAGATTCGAAAACTTTAGTTACAATTTTTTTTTTCCTTGATATATTCATGGAAAAATATTCGGAGGCAGAAAATAAAGCTATGTACAGATCTGAGGACGAATCAGTAATTGTTTGTGTCTTCGCTTTGGGATTTGATTCTCACTTTGGGATAAAGATGTCCAAAAATCTTAATAAATGAGCGCGAAATCAACTATTATTTGGTATCGCAAAATTCTTAGAAGATTGGTGAAAAACTCATTTTCGGTGGAGCAGTTTTTTTTTGTTTATCCCGATTCTTGAAAGGTGAAGCAACATGCGTTGAGAGTTGCATTTAGAGTTGAAAAAAATTTTTTTTTCCTTCCATTTGCTCTTAAGTTTGGACGCAGAAATACTGTAATGATCAAAATTACGAATGCTAGATGAAACATGGACAGAAAAATTTTCGCCATAAAAAATTTAGTAAGTATTATTTGATTCTCTATTTCTTTAACGTCATCAGTTTATTAATCTTAATTTTTCGAGAGAATTTTTAATAGCATCTAAAATGATAGAAAGTGGAACTTCTTTCATTAAAAAGCATAATTAAATTTAAAAAAAAAAAATTTACTTCAAATAAACTTTCAAAAATTTAAAATAGAAAGTAAAATTAATTATATGTGACTATTGCTTTAAATATCTATGATAAAAGATAGCATTTAAAGTTTATATTATCATTTTACACTATACTGTAGAAAACGCAGAAACAACGAAGTATCACGAAGTGAAAAGTATTAGTGCTAAACAATTATATATATATTTTTTATAACAATAATGTAACCTTACTTAAAAAGTATTAAATGGAAAAAAGGAAAACTCACTCTGGATTGAGAAATACAAATTTAGGAAACTGGTTAACATATAAAATGAAACGTTTATTTTGACTTATAAAGCACGTTTATACTTCATTTAAGTTATTTATATTTCAGTTTCTAGATTTCAATGATTTTAAATTACGTGATTTTTTCGCTATGCAGCGCATACATTTTAATACCAATTTTAACTATTATTTATTTATAAAATTAATAAAATCACTAAAAATATCTTTGTTATAAATTACCAAAGAAGAAACTGAATGTTAAGGAAAATCTTATTTTAATTAACTGGTTAAATGTTGAAAAGTATATATATTTTTTATTGCAGGTTTGATTGTAGATATTTATTTTTATTGTATATTTGATTGAGTATCGCTGATTATCGCGGATTTACGAGATCCATTAAAATGCAGAATGCATTTCTGTGAGAGTATATTACTTCATCACACATGAAACAAAAAACGCTTGCAAGCTTTTCTAATTATCATTTACGCGCATTTGTGTAAAGCTGCGTTAGGATTTAAAATATTTGGGATGTGCGTTCGTTTGTTAACAATGTATGTTATCATCCGTTATGGGAGAACATCCAGTAGTAAATCTTTAGATGCACGACTAACTAACTCCCTGGTACTGCAGCTCATGATGAGCTGCCAGTGGCTGGGCACAGCTATTGGCAGATTTCGAGGTATTAGATGATTTCTTTTTATTAAATTCCTTGTATTAGCTCACACTCTCTCCTATATGTATCTTGTCTCAAATTTTTAATCGTTAATAAATTGTAATAATAATTAATTAATAATAATAGTTAATAATTAAATAATAATTAATAAATCGTTAATAAATTTTAATCAAATTTTATTCATCCACCTCAAGTTCAAATAAATTTTTTTGAACTTGTAGTGGATGACACTGGATGTTAATGCAGTTTTTTCAAATATTATTTCAGTAATAAATTCAATTAATCAATTTTAGTTTTATATGGGAGAAATATTCATATATTCACTCTGCTCTTCTTCCTCATTTGCTCATCATTAATTAATTAATATTTAGTTAATAATCTCTTTTTTTCTCATAACTAATTATTAATTAATTAATGATTATTAATTATTTTATTCATTCAATTATTAATTATTTTTATTCATTTAATTAATAATTATTATTTTATTATCAAATATTTTTATTATTCACTTAATATATATTATTAAATTTTTAAAATAATGTAACTACAAATTGAAATAATATAAAAATCGTCTGATTTTAATTTATTCATTTAATTATTAATTATTTTAATTTTATTATCAAATATTTTTATTATTCATTTAATATATATTGTTCTATCTTTAAAATAATGTAACTACAAATTGGCACAATATAAAAAATCGTCTGATTTTAATTTTAGCTTATTTTTCTGGATATTATTATACTTATTTTTTACTTTTGAAATTTGAAACGATCGTGTTTGAGTATTCTTGTTAATGTATTCTATATTTTTTAAATGATCAAAAAGTTTTTAATTAAATTTGAAATATAGCCTAATATATTTGCTTTTATTATTTTTATCGTATGTATTTGCTTTTATTATATTTGCTTTTATTATTTTTGCTTTTATTGTTATTTTTGCTGTAAAGATTGCGAGATTGCTCACACTCTCCCTATATATATCTTGTTAAATTTTCAATCGTTCATAAAATACTTTTTTATTTATCCACTCAAGTTCAAATACATTTTTTTTTTTTTGAACTTGTAGTGGATGACACTTGATGTTAATGCAGTTTTTCAAATATTAATTCAGTAATTAGATTTAATGAATTAATTTTAGTTTTTTTTAGATTTAAGTTGCATATATCTACCAATAGACGGCGCCAGATAAGCTTAAAAAAATGAATGAAAATTATTTATAAAGTACTTTTGCAGTACAGTGAAAAAAAAAAAAAAAAGAAGGAATTGACTTTTAAAAAAATTTGTTTTTATATTACTTGTTACGGGGTAGGGATTGTCAGCTCTACACCCAACGGTCTACAGTTATATTAGACTGGACCTAGGGTTTAAAGTGGATTCCGAATCACTAAAAGCATCCGAGGCACTGCCTAGACTCGAACCCGAAACCTGTGGTACCGAGTTCTAGTCACTGGCCATCATGATGCCTGACTAAAAACTGATAATTAGAATACCATGCTGCCAAATTGTATATAATGGAGTAAATTTACAAAGAACATATCAATCTGCTATTTTTAACAGCCATATTTAAACTGATGGGATATAAACCAATACAATGTAAAATGCATGAAGTTTTAAATTAAACAAAAGAGTTAAAGTTATTAATTTTTGGGATGCTAAATTTACACTTTTATGAGTATTTGTACAGCCTTTATTTCCGCATTCTTAAAATTAACATTCCTCAGACTATCTTATTATATTCTGATTATTGTCATTATAAGAGATTTAAACTGAAATGTTTTTTACTTTATATATTTTTGCGTTGACAAACTACGACTTCAGATGATGAAATAATGCATTTACTTATAATATGATAATTTTTTTTGGGGGGAAGGGGGCGGAGGGGTTTCAACTGAATGCTATTGTTTCATTGTTAACTTATTAATTTTTTTTTCTTCAAAATATATAAAAGGGCCCTGTGTTATTTTTAATTATGTCTAAACAAGGATTGATGTATTTGTGCAAATCAAAATAAGGAATTAAATAATTTTTACATGTTATTTTGAAAGTAAAATGATGTATTAGAAATTAATTACTAAAATATGTTTAGCAGAAAAAAAATGTATGCTTTATTAATTATTTCTTAATACATCATTTAAAAATTTTTTTTTCCTAAAACATATATCAGAGTATTATTTGTCTTCAATATTATTTGTGACTAAATATCTCATATTCATTCACATTTGAGAATCTGGTTTGATTGATGAAACATTAGCAACAATTAACTTCTTTTACATGCTAATCTTAAACTTGATTTTTCAACTTAAAAATTATTTTTATAATTAGTTAAATGTTAAAAATAGTCAAAAATTATAGCATTAAAAGAAGCAATTTTTTTTTTATAGAAAGTCTAATTTAAATATTAATATTCTGTTCACTTTATTTTAATATAATACTTTTTTTTGTTGTTGAACATTATTGGAATATATGTATATTCCCTTTTTGTATGTTATTGGAACAATCCATCAGTAGACTATGATGGAAGGAAATTTCCTGCCGGGAAAGCTTTGTGTAGAGATCTCTTCCGTATTTGAGTGTTGTATGGTAGAAAAATCAGAAAAATCTTACCAGGCTGAATGACTATCGATGAGTGACATTTACCATCAATGATTTTTACAACCATCACAATATTACCATCGAGTCTCCTGGTATCTGAAAGAATCTACTGCAACGATAGCAGATTCGAACCTCAATTCTTCTACACCATTGCTGTGCACGTTATTGTACTATCAGTCGAGGCTATAATAATATATTACTTGGGATTCATTTAAGAATTCGTAAAAAGAATGTATTGTATCTTAAGTGAGAAACCACAACTATATGTTAAATATGTGTATTCACAATCAATTACAAAACAGTATAAAACCATATACCCAATACAAATTTACATTTTTTTTTAACAAAAATAAGTTAAAATCTCTACTTAGCCAAAATGATGACAAAAGTTCAAAAATAAATACAGAAAGTGATAGTCTAGAGTAGAGCATTAACTTTGTGCTCAAAAGCTCTTCTCCGTAGGACACTTGTAAGGTCTTTTCTTTTAAGATTCTTCACCCTATTTGTACACCTCAGGTTCGTCTCTGTTTAGAAGTCCTGCAATTGAGGAATGTTGTAATACTGGTGTAAACATTCTGGATTTCTGACGTTGTTGACTTCTGGTATTTGGTTGGTGTTGACAATTTTCTTCACTACACTTTCCATTCGTTTTCCATTCAAGTTGTACTGCAGAGAAAATGTAAAATAGTTATGTGAATAAATGTTAGCAATAATAAATGGTCAGAAATAAAAAAAAAAAAAAGTTGGATGTAATGGATTAAACTGAATTTTTAATACGAAAAAATTCTATTAATTGGTTGTTTGCTTATATATTTCATTATATAGGTCCTATAACATTTAATTAAAAAAGCATATAAAACAAATTTGACAGAATTTATTTTTCTTCACTCGTTGGTGAAACAAAAAATGTAATGAAAATTTTATAAAAAAATTATGAGATAAGGCTTTGATTTTTATATAAAATCTTTTTTTCTCTTTTGAACTGTATTTGCGACCAGGTGGCCAAATTGCCGTTGGGATTTGGCGACTTTTTATGGTGCCAATTGGACGACAGGTAACCAAATGTGGTAACCCGGATTTCTTGTATTGTTGATAGTCGCTTCACTTACAGTCGCAACCCTTTTCTTGGTGCACATTGATGAAAATATTTTTGAAACCAAACCCAGCGGCCCCTATTCTGCGATTTTGCCGGATTTTTTAATAAAAATGATAATAAAGTCACATAATTGGTTAATTTTGCATTTTTTTTTTATTATTTTCTCTTTCTCAAAATATGTCTTCTAAGTTTATGGCAAATGAGTCGAATTGATACTTATGAAGAAATATATAGCTATATTAACTGATATATTCATCAAATTTGCTAATCACTGAAAGCTTTTAATATAGTAAAATTGATTAATATTGTCTAAAACAACTATTGTTAATTATTCTTACAGGAATGTCTTTGACTGGCAGGATGACCTTTGGCACATAAAATATGGTGAGTTCCCTCAGAATCTTTTCTTCAACTTTTAGGATCATTTTGCTATCGAGGACATATCCATTCTTCATCTTGATGAAGAGAACTGCTCGACCATCTCCGCTGCCATTGCTTTGGGCAACACAAATGCTGTCAGCTATTTCTTCGATGTCATGGACTGAAAATAATAAAATGCAACTTCAAATAGAGGAAATCAAAGTTCAAAAAGATAAAACAATTGTTGGTTTGGAAATGGATTTGTTTTCAATAAAATTTACATCATTGGTTCAGAAGTTAGTTCAGAGTTTCAATTAGTTTGGATTCAGAACGCTTTGATTAGTTTTTACACCAATCAAAAGCATTCTGGTCTTTTAAAGGAAGAAAATAATTTTTTACAGTTAATTTAACTTAAATGAGTGAAAAAGAATTAGAAATTATTTTTATTTAGAGTATGAAAATAATAATAATAAATTCCTACTTACTGGCCCAGTAAATTTCTTCCGAAACGAACCTTTCTCCATGTTGTTTGATTGTATTGTCACTATAAAAAGTATTTAAATTTAAATAAATAAAAAATTCTTGAAAGAATTATAACATAGAAGGATACATAAATTTTAATTTTATTGCATTAGTTGGATAAAGGCAAAGAAAATTAGACAATTGCAAAATAACAGTTAATGGCAAAATAACAGAAACTATAAGGAATTATCTTAGATTTTTAACTTTCTTTAAAGTTGTTTTGTAATGAAGTGTATTTGTTTTACAATAACGTGATTTTTAACATCTTTAACCATAAATAAATTTCGTGTAAAGCGTTAAATTATTTTTGAATTTTAGAATTTCAATCGTTACCTCCTGCCAATGATGATCATTCCCTTCGTTCTTGGATCAATCCAAGCTTCATCACTTTTTGTGCCCAAACACCTAAAATAAACGTTAAACATATGTAAAAAAAAAAAAAAATAAATAAAAAGAAAAAAAAACGTGTTTATACAAAACATAAAACATACGTTTTATGAAATTAAAATTGTATAGCAATTTACTAAGTTAAAGATTTAATGCTAAAAGAACGAGTTAAAAGGTGTAAAGAGAGTTTTTGCATACCGTATTTTGGACGTCCGTTAGCTTTTTCTCCCTAGCACGCATGCTCATAGGAAATTGCGCATGCGTATATGTAATAATGTTTCCGATCAGCATGCGCGCTAGGGAGAAAAGGCTAACGGACGTCCAAAATACGGTATGCAAAAACTATCTAGAAAAATTACCAATATTTAAATTATTATCTTGTGAATTTTGGGACATAAATAAAAAGAAAATTAACATAATATCAAAATCTATATATGATTTTGAGGATTAAAAGCTTATTTCACTTTATTCATATCATATAGTACTGTTCTACTATTTTTTGTGATGTACCTTTCGTTTCTGTAAATGAAATATGAATATAAACTGAAATAGAAAATGAACTGTAATAAATACTTTAAAAGGAAATATACTATTTCTCATATTTTTAATTAATTTTATTAAATGATAAATTAATTTAGTAATTCGTTAGTTTATAAGCACATTGAAATACGTTTAGATAAAAAACATAGAATAATTTACGGTTTAGGGACAAATATTTTCAAAATAATATAATTGTGAAAAAAAATTAAATGTTTTTAAATAATTAAATATTTTGTAGCATTATATTTATTTCGTAGAAGTACAAATAATTTTGTATTTTAAAAATGCTCTATAATATATAAAAATATTGATCGTATGTTTAACTTTAATGAAAAGGTTTAAAAATGTGTTATAAAAGCAAAACAAATATGAAATAGGTATTAAATTTTTTAATATATTTTCCTTCCTTTATATTTAGTCTCAATAGAATCGAATTAAGTAAGAAAATGTTGTTTAATGAGGTGTGTAATATTCGAATAAGGATGATTAACATTTATTATACATAATTCTATATAATTCAATCTACGTAGAATATATTTATTATTATTAAATTTTTTTTTATATAAACAATTGTTCATCGAACTAAAAATATATTCACATATTTTACTGCGCGTTAAAGATAAATTAAAAATAAAACTAATTCACAAAGATATATATGTGACATCTCTGAAAGAATTGTAGAGTTTAAAATTTGAGTGATACAATTTAACATTTTGATACTTACAAAACAATATTACGTTGAACAACAGGAATAGCTGATAAACGGCGATTTTTTGTTTTTATTAAAGAATTTTTTGTAATAATTATATATATATATATATATATATATATATATATATATATATATATATAATATATAAAATTCTCGTGTCATAGTGTTTGTTGCCAAACTCCTCCAAAACGGCTTGGACCGATTCTTATGAAAATTTTTGTGCATATTTGGTAGGTCTGCGAATCGGTCGTAATCTATTTTTTTTAAACTCCTATGTGATAAGGGTGGTCCACCCCTAAATATTTTTTAAATTTCTTTGTCAAAACAATGTACTGTTTTTTTTTTAAAATTTATTCGTGTCATTACAGCACGTGTGTTTAAACAAAAATTAAAGTCTTTAATCGGCTTCATTTTTTTTTTTTTAATTAAGTGATATTATATGAATCAACACGTGTTGGGAACTCGCGCCAACAACGGCCGTTGCTTTACCTGTATATATTATACGCAACATTTTTGTGGGAATAATTTTAATTTAAAAGATAAATATTTACGTGTTAAATAAATATACGTGTTTTATCATTGTTAAAGGTAAAGCAAATAACAAGAGAAGAAATACTGTTATATTTGCACGCGTAGTGTTAAATTATATTTACACGTGTAGCACGTGTTAATCTTAAGTTAATGTTTTGTTAAGTTATATTCTTTGTACGTGTAGCATTAAATTATATTTTCACGTGTAGCGTGTGTTAATCTTTAGTTAAGCAAAATTGGCAACTTTATTATTGTTCTATGAAAAATAAAGATCTCTGTTGTTGCGTTTTAATTTACGAGTGTAATTGTGTTAAAATTTACTTTATTGTGGCGAAACTGGGATTCCCGTAAAGTAAGTGTTATTTGCAATTCAAAAGCATAAGAAAGCATAAAATGTATTTTCAAAGAGAGAGATAACGTAAAATTTTATGGCTGTTAGTGACTATATTTATATACTCGCATTGTCCCACTACTGACTGATGAACAAAAAACCATTTACGGCCGCATTATGCTGGCAGTTTCGGCACGCCAAGGGGGATTCTTTTTTGATGCACCAAGTGGAACTGGCAAAACATTTCTCATTTCGCTACTTCTTGCCGTGATACGATCAAAAAATGTCATCGCATTGGCCGTTGCATCATCTGGGATTGCAGCCACTTTATTAGAGGGAGGCAGAACAGCTCATTCAGCATTTAAGCTGCCACTGAATATTCAAAATAACCCAGATGCAGTGTGCAATATAAAGAAACAATTGTCCATGACCACAGTGCTGGAACAGTGTAAAATTTTCATCTGGGATGAATGCACTATGGCACACAAACATACGCTTGAGACATTGAACAGAACATTGAAGGATATAAAAAACAACGACAATCTATTTGGCGGCACTCTGTTACTCCTTTCAAGCGATTTCAGGCAAACACTTCCTGTCATTTCACATTCAACGTACGCTGACAAGAACAACGCTTGCTTAAAATCATCGTCACTGTGGCGTAATGTTGAAAATTACAACTAAATGTAAACATGCACGTTCAAATGCTTCAAGACCCATCCGCTGAAACATTCTCAAAACAACTGTTAGATATTGGGGATGGAAAATTTGCTGTACATGAAATTACTGGATGCATAAAATTGCCGACAGATTTCTGCACAATCATCGACTCGCAAAATAATCTCATCGACCACATATTTCTCGATGTATGCACACAATTCAAAAAAGCTTGATTGGTTGGCAGAAAGAGCAATTTTGTCACCAAATAATGTGGACGTCAATGGTTTAAATTCCAAGATACAACAGTTGTTGCCAGGGGACTTGGTGTCATTCAAATCTATCGATACAGTTTGCGATGCCAATGAAGCTGTAAATTATCCAATTGAGCTTTTGAATTTATTGGATTTGCCAGCCATGTCACCGCATCATTTACAATTAAAGGTTGGATCTCCGGTTATTTTGATTCGTAATTTGAACCCACCACGGTTGTGCAATGGAACACGATTAGTCATTAAAAAATTAATGAAAAACGTTATCGAAGCCACCATTTTGAATGGCAAGTACCGAGGCGAAAATATATTGCATAAAATATATCAATTTCCAATTAGATTGGCATTCGCAAGACAATCAATAAGTCGCAAGGCCAAACGATGTCTGTGTGTGGCTTACATTTGGGCACACCATGTTTTTCCCACGGACAACTATACGTGGCATGTTCGCGTGTCGGTAAACCATCAAGTTTGTTTGTGTTGGCTAAAGACGGACTAACCAAAATTATTGTACACTCCATTGCACTTAGAGATTAATGTTGATTATTTTTTAATTGCCATAATTAGTAGTAAATATGTAAATAACTATTTTTGATGTATATACAGCTATTATATAATGTAATTTAATATATATTTGCTAATTTAATAAAGTATAAAGGATGAAATAAATAAATGGTTAGTGTATTATCATTTTATAGGCCGTCATTGTCTGCAACGTTCCATTCCTCTTCCAATCATAACCCCATTTCCACACACTTATAGTAAGTTAGTTTTTTTTATTTAACTAAAAAAATATTTTATAGAAATAATGTATATGGCAAAACAACGTTTGCCGGGTCAACTAGTATATATATATATATATATATATATATATATATATATATATATATATATATATATATATATATATATATATATATATATATATATAATATATATATATATATATATATATATATATATATATATATATATATATATATATATATATATATATATATATATATATATATATATATATATATATATATATATATATATATATGTATGTATATATGCATATGTATATATGCATATGTATATATATATATATGTACACTGGTGTGCAAAACTTAAGCAACAGGGGTTTTTTTTGCCATAACTCCACGAGAAATCATCTGAGAGACATGACAATGAGGGAGAGTATTATGTACGCCCCTCCTCCAGCTTTCCGATCATTCTTCCACGTGTGAAGTCGTCCAGGTGATTTCTTGTAGCCATATTTCACGAACTGAGTCACTGGCACTTGCAGCGAATATGTGTGAACTGCGACTCCGTCCTTCCTTTTATTCTACTGTTGAGCTGCGCGCGTCGACATCACGGAGTTTTGTGTACGCACACGTCACCTCCGACGTTTCGTTCCTGATATTTGTATACGCATGACGTTTCTACTGACTTACGTATTCATTGTACTGATCTCCAGACCTCCTGTTTTACAACTTCACGGCTATCTGCTAAAATTTTACATTGCTGCTTAAGTTTTTACACCAGTATATATTATATATATATATATATATATATATATATATATATACATATATATGTGTGTGTGTATATGTATATATATGTCCTTGTTCCCACATAAATTCTTCATTTCACTCACTGACACAGACTTAGTAGGATGGTGATTAAACAAACGTGAGCAGATATGCATTTGGTATACAGGGCTGAATCCATCGCTCATCGCTTGTTCAAGAAATTATCTGATTATCTTTACACGTCTTCATCAATTTCTGCCGTAACGTTGGTAATCACTTAGTATGACAACAGTGTATCGGGATAGGAAGTATGGTGGATTGACCAATCATAATCATCGGCCTATCATGCCTTGATTACTTCTTCTGTGGACATATCAAGACATTGGTATATGACACCTCCATTGGCAGCATTGAGGGGGAATTGACTGCATGTAACGCAGCCGCTTCAGGGGATGTCTGAGATATAGCCTAAATCTTTCAGAATATTCCGACTGCCGTTATTCAGAGATGTGAGGCTTACATAACAACTTGTGGACAACAATGCGAACACCTATTATGATTTAATATGCAGTTCACCTATGTTACTTTCGTGATTTACATTGGTTAATAGAGTTCACATTTATTTACGTGGTGTACTCTCATTTAAGGCATATTTTGTCAGAAATGGATTTCGCCTCCCTGTATTGTTTCGTGATTTCAAATCATCTAGGTGCAGCCTACCCTCTTAAGTTTGTACAGATGCTAAACAACATGGATACATAATTACAGTTGGTCTAATTTGAATGAAAAAAAAGCGTAAGTTCCAAGCGTTATCTTTAATTCGGGGTCAGCGTCCTTTTTTTTATTTCCAATGGCAGATTATGAACAGTTACAGCAAAAAAAAAAAAAGAAAAAAAAAAACATACAACAAAATAATACAACAAATACAACAAAACATGCTGAAACAGAGTTCATTAATCTAACAATAATGCCAAGTTGCAGATCTTTTAGCCACTAAAAGTGTTACCAGGTGCACCGCGGAGGTAGATCTTCTGCGTCCTTTTGATTATGTTAAAAAAGAAACCAAATTCTTACCTGGGAATTTGGAAAGGTATGTATCTTGCATTTTAGATCCATCTTTATCATTCCACACACAAACTGGTAAAGAAGGTGTGGGCGTGGCGATTACGAGTTCTCCAGATTTACCAACAACGTGGTTGCCTGCAGAAGCAATTCAAGATAAGTTATTGAAGTTTTTTTGAACTTGTATTTGAGAAGCGATTAGTTGCTAACTAGTTCTTACCTTCGTCATCAAAGATTCGGATATCAACACCCAGTGCCGGACACTGGATCTCTGAACTGTAGACTGGAGTGGTGTAATCGAATCCAGAAAATACTCCGATGACTTCAGTGGCTCCTGGGAAACAATAAATTAGGTTATCCAACAATTTTTTTTTTTTTAAATTTACTGAAAATTCTTACTGAAAAAAAAAAAAAAAAAATTGAAATACTAAAAACTGATTTACTGAAGGAAAAAAAAAATCAGTTGTAGATGTTTCTTATAAAAGGTAAAAAAACTAAAATTCAATTCAGAAAATGAAATTTTCCTTAGAACAAATGTAAACTGCAATACAATGCCCAGAATTCGAATTCTTATTCATGGACGATAATTCGTATTCGATTATTCACTTCTTATTGCAAGTGAATAGAATTTCCTTAAAATTCTTCTAAATTTTGGAATCTTAAATTCTTTATATCAAATATTTAATATTTTTTTCTCACATTCTCAATATGTATTTGTAAAAAGTAAAAAGTTCTATTGCATGAAGTAGTTAAATCATTTGACTAATTTATAATGAGTTTGGAGGTAATAATAGCATAACTTTGTGGAGTAACTGTTCCTTATTTGTTTGATAAAATTGAAAAAAAATCGGAATATACCAAATAAAAAGTTTCAATATTGATGCCAGATACATCATCACAGTTTTTCGAGTTTCTCATTTTTCAACTAATTGATTGTAGTGCGACTCTCGTTCGACACATCTACACATCACATCTACTATCTCCTAAGCCATGACAGAGCTTAACGATTAAATAAGTACTATATAAATTGTAATAATTATACAAAGTAATATTATTTTAATTATAGTTATACCATAACTCTTTTATATAGTTTCTAAATTTATTTTTTGAAATTTAATATTTTACAATTCAAGTATCTGTTTTTTATAATAATATTGCAACAAATCAAAATCAAATCGAAGCTACAAATGTTTATAATATAAACTAATGCATTTATTTTTGTATCATTGGAATGTATACAATTCCCCAAAAATATATTTTAATGATACAAATGAATTAATCAATTGGTAAAATTAATTTGAGTTCACAATGTTATATAAAAAAAATTGATATATTTTATTTGTTGTGAAAAGGAAAGGCTCATTTCCTGAATCAAGACATGCGCTTTCAGGTTAAAAATGTAATTTAAATTTTACAAAATGAAATACAACCGATGAGCAATATTAAAGCAATTGTTAAGTTTTATAATTTGAATTAAAGTCCAAAATCTTGCCATTTTAAAGAAAACATACGCTTCTGAAAAAGTATATTTTTAACCAGGGCTATTGATTTTAAATAATATAATTTGTCCAAATCTACAACCTTTTTAAAAGTTCAGAGTATTTAAAATTAAATATACTTAGAATCTTTGAATGTTGAAAAAGGCGTTCAGTTCATTAATTTCCACACTGAAGGTGAATTAATAATTGATGATTTAAAATTACAAATTTAGTGCTTTATAATTATAATTATTTTTAGGTTGTGTTTTATGTGATAAAATAAATAAATAAATAAAAAATTTATGTGATAAGAAAATTATAAAAGAAAAAAAGTAGAAATAAAAGGAAAAAGAGAGAAAAAATGAAAATTGTTTTGAGTTCTACAATAAAAAAAATACAATGAAAAATTAAGTAGTAAATACTTACCATTTGTTTTCTTCTACTTACTATTTCTTTGCTTTCAGTTTAGAAAATATTTCCTGGTAGGAGTGACTCCAAAAGCAGTACATTCAAAATTTCAAAACTTTTAAAATTACTTTTCTTCGTTGATAATCACATTATAAACCAACAACAACAACAAAATAAATAAATTCAAAATTCCAAAAAAATTTTTGGATTTAAGTTAATTTATAACAATTAAATTCTTACGCGATGTTAAGAATATAAAAGTTATATTTATTTTTGTTTCTTTTTAATACTAACTTCTTTTAATATATTCTTAACAAATATTCCACAATGATTTTGATCACTATTTTTCAGCTCAAATTAAATAATTAAGAATCATTTATTATTATTCTTTATAGATCACTAGATTTCTACATATAATACACGAAAAACAAAAAACCTTTTTCCCAAAAATAAAATACAATATTCTTTGTATTGTCACTTTAAATAAATAAAAAGAATTACGTCTAATTATCTCACCTCTGTAGATAAAATTTCTAAGTTATTATTTTTTTTGATATGCTAATATTTCTCTACACATATTCCTTTCGATAAGCTAATGTACCTCAACATATCCTCTCGAATGCTTTTGTCCTTCTACATATTTCTCTGTATGTTAATACTCCTCTACATATACATTCTATTGCGGTTTCTTTTGGGATAGCTCTTGAATTTCAGTAAAATGATTTCAGTTATTTAGTCTAACGGATTTGATCTAGTTAATTTTGAAGCTAAATGATTCTAAATAACATTATTGATTGAATGTACTCATTTTATATAATTACAGTAAAAATGTAATTTAATTCATAACTTAGAGTGCAATTTCAAAAATCGCCAAATTTGGCAGTTGTCTACGCCATTATTTTTGACGCATAAGTAGTATTACATTTGATGCATTTGTTCTTCGCCATGCTTATGTAATAAATCTGCATTTCAATCAAAATGTATTTACTTCTAAATTCATTAATCGATATAATAATTCATATTCAAGATGTATTTTGTAGAAAATTTCCGAGTAAAGATAGAACAAAAAGAGATAAAATTCACCATATAAACAACCAAACGAAGAGATTTGACTTGACTCTTTGTAGGATGAAGTCAACATTCTGCAGTTTTACAGGACAGCTCCAACAGCAATCATTTTTCAAGTGTTCCAATTTGCAATCAGGAGCTGAAAAATTAATTAATAGCCAAACAATTAAAAAATCAAATAAATTCAAAATGATTTAACGGATATTTGCATAAAATGTTTAAATACAATTCCATTAAAATAAATTAAAATGTAAAATTTATTTTAGTTTGTTTTATCATCGTCCAGTTCTTTTCTTAATATTATTGTACTATTCTTGCTTTATGAAATGTTTAATACACATTGAATTTACTTTCATTTTCTTAAATAAGTTTAGTATTTTCTATATTCGTCAATTACGATTTTTCAAATACTTTTTACTTTCTTACAAATCGATGTGTCGAAGTGTAAGTTTAAATAAATTACACAACAAATAAAAAGTAATATTTGCATTTTCAATTAAATGACGTATAATTGTTAAAGTTTTATTTACTTATGCTTTTTGATTATTTTAAAATTGTAAACCGTGCTTCCTTCTACACATTGCAAGAATGGATTGCACATGGCATTCAGTAGAAATGGTCAACTGACCTCGAGAGACTCTCACCCGAGAGGAAGTACTGCGCAACCTGATCTCCCATTGAGAAACGTTTAGTTTACATTTTCTCATCCCGAGAGAAAATATATTTAGCACAACCATGTGACTAGTTGGTCTATAGACTCTCACTCGCAGAGGAAGTATCGTTCGCGCCCCCTACGCATACCTGAGTATTGGATTTTTGGCTTAGAAGTGGAGTCCTTTCACGAATATATAATTATATGTCTTTAAAATATGTAACATATTGTCTCTAATTGTATGTATGTGGTGTGTTTGTGCGTGTGTAAATAAAGCTGTAAAGTGCTCCAACCTGTGCCAACC